>OOFB01025998.1:0-12665 GCA_900323305.1 Trachyrincus murrayi
TTGTTTGCTTGTAAATACTATGTATGTCTATCATGGCACCCATTGCACTCCTAACCTACCCTGGAAGGAGGGATCCCCCACTCTGCATTCCTTCTCAAGGTTTCTTCCTTGATAATTAAGGGAGTTTTTTCTTGCCCTTTGGGGGGCTAGGGTTAAGGGGTGTCATAAATATATGGCCTGTAAAGCCCTTTGAGACTGTAACTGTGATTAAGGGCTATACAAATACAATTGACTTGACTTGACTTGACTTGATTGGTTCGGGAAAAATGTAGGGAGGGAGCAGAGAGGGAGGGGACATTGTTTGGGTTAAGTTTCAAAATCCTGCTCTCTTCTGCACTCTCTTTACAACTCTCAAATCTTACTTACAGCAGCTTCAAGGACAATTAAGTGAGGTTCGTACCTGTATGTAGCTGGTAGTCCCGCATGGTGACTCCTCTTCCTCCATGGGGCATTATGCTCTTCATCCTGTAGGCTTCCTCAGGGTGGTTGAAACGGAAGAAAGACGATTGGCCGAAACACAGCATACAGCCTGGAAGAGACGGTGGAAGAAGCGCTGTTATCATCACATCATAGTGGTGCAGAGGACCATACAGCACAGTCCACGTTACTGCTGAAACCATTGGTTCATTAGTGAATTAGTCGACAACTAATTGATTATTTATAATTGTGCAAAAAAAAAGATCCATAGATGTTCTTTCATGAACAGGTTGATTAGTAGTCTTCCTAAAGAACAATGACTGACTGATCCTAATATAAAACCTTCAACGTGATATTGCTGTACCACTGTGTTCTTTCAGAACATCCATGCAGCTCTTCATGAAACCGTAAGAGCTGCCCTGCATGGCCTCCTGCTGCGTGACCACGGCAGAATGCAGGCGCCGCTCGAAGATCGTTGGATACAGCTTATTGACAGAAACTCCCACATTCACTCTGCATCCAGACACTGTTCACTGTCATCAGGGCAGTACTACACACACACAACCACACACGCACACAACCACACACACACACACACACACACACACATACACACACAGGATACTTTATAACCACCACCAAAGACCGCAATCAATGACATTCAGAGAAGTGACATGGAGATGCAGAATAGAAGGAAAACTAAAGTAGCAGCATATTTATTGCGGTACCGTTTCAAGGATGATGTAATCTACGCCTAGCAAATCTTGTAATACTAGCCTACTCCTCTTGTTTTGCTAATGATTTTCCAATTCCTGGAACTAAAACTGCACTACATTTTTCTGGATTTTTCCGGCGGAAAAAAGGTGCACAACCGAATCAAATTGTATTTAGAGCTAATTTTATTATTGCTGGATGTACTTTGTGGTTTAAGGCATTCGCAACTGGAGCTGCGTGATAATGATACAATGATACATTTGTCTGGGATTTTGCTTATCCTAATAATAAAAATATATGGTTTAAAGGGGATACATCCTTGTTTGCATTACAGAAATTCAAACTAGACTGGCTCTTACTCCTACTCTTACTTGCTTGAACATCATAAACACATTGCTAGTAATCATTTCTAAATTTTATCATCCAAACATTATCACATTATCTGTTAATGGTTCAAAAAGTATCATTTGATATGTGTCCAATAATCACAGCTCTGTAGAATAAGTGCTGTCAATGTAACAGCAACTAATGCACACATTGTGGAATGCCAGTGCAAAAAAACTGGCCTGTGTTATTAAGGTATTATTAGTTTTGAACCATTGGCGGATATTAGAAGAGACCCTTATAGCCGGCAGCAGGTCTTATCAGTTCTGCCTATACTGTCATTCTCTCTGGCCCTCACAAGGCCTTCGTCCGGTCTCACTAGCAATGCCCCGCTCTCGGCAGAATGTAGACAATAATGGCAAATGAAATACAGGCCTACTCTTGGCACAGCGACACTGCAATGGAAGGCACAACAACAGCCAGTGACATCAGCAGTGTTCTCCAGTTAAAGCCCTGTCTAAAATGTCACCAATATAAAAACATCACATAACTGATTGTGTAAATGTCTCTATTGTGTTTCACTACTGTACTGCGTTGCTGTAGCTCGGGTTCGACAGAAACTACAGTACAGTTTATCAGTGTTTGTATTCCAGCTGTGATCATCCTCAAGATACCCCACCCCCGGTCTGTCATCGCGACAGGAAATGCCAAGCCTGCGTTAAACAAAACAAAAAACAACGTGGAAACTCGTCTATCATAAATAGTGGAGGTGTATGGAAACCCGTGAAGCAACGACCACCAGCTGCTCTTTTATTTTGAAAATGAAGGCAACAGCTGCTTTGGAAAAGCACACCTGCTTACCTGGAGAGGCCCTGACAGAAAGAACACAAGCTCTTCACAAGAACAATGACAAAGACAATCTGCTGTGATATGGGAATCCTGAAAAGTATTTCAGTGATGTTTAAGTGTAAAGGTACAGCAGTCACTTATATTAGAAAATAATAATAAGGTGTATGCAGCAGAGGCATCAGGTAAGACAGGCTCAACGTTGGATCCACCCCTAAAGATTAACAAAACACAATCTATACTCGATTGCTTGTTCTGATTGGCTAGAACAAGTGTGTCGGTGACTTCTCAAACAAACATTAGCCAGTGACAATAGGTTAGGTGGTACAATCTCCTGATTTTTGTGTCTTTAGCTCCACGTACTCTATGTTTCTCTCTCTCTCTGTAACCCAGATTCTCTTGCTCACTGGAAACACACCTAGTTCTGACTTGCATTGACATGATCTCTCTGATTAAGGGCAGATTGAGTCACACACACATACAAAAAAAATAACAAACAGCCATTCAAATATCCATAGCCTGAGGTTAGATGAATAAGAACCAGTCATGACAAAGTCTCACAGTGACTAATTTGGCTATCTGATACAGATATTGATCACATAATACAGTAAAGTGGAACGTAAAGAATAATTGTGTCACGCAAGCATTCGGTGTAATTCATATCTGGTATGCATTCAAATCCATGAGTCTAACTTTGCTTCCTCTGCATCAATATTTCTTAATACAGATGTTTCAGGTACAAATATGATAGTGGAATTGATTGTAAGGATGGATTGTGCTGTCAAAAGCATCAGCCGCCTCTGTGACTGGCTATAATATCGAGGGTAAGTGTTTATTTGCTAGACAGATTACGAGAGAAAAGCATTGATAGTTTTGATTTCAGAAGACTGTCTGTCTATTCAGATATTATATAGTGGTGGCTTTTGTATGATTTTAGTCCACTGCAAAAAAAAAATTGTTTTATCTAAAAACATAGAAATTTATCTAAAACATTCCAGCAACAAATGTGATGGTGATATTTCAATGTAATTAATTAAATCAGTGATGCACCACTAAAGACATCTGAATGTTACCCACCGAGGATCAAAACAACTGAGTACAAGACAGATTGGGCCTCTTTACAAGCCGTCTGGAGCCACCCAGCACTCAACATGTTTACGCAGGCCTTCCTCCATCACTGCCCAGAGCTCTGCGCTCACATCTCTGTGTGAAGCCCAGGATCAGTCGCTCTGATGCTAATGTGAAAAGACACTTGTATCGTACGCTGTTTTCTCAGCAGAGCACAGACTGCTCTGGGCTGTTACACACTGGCTTGTGGTTCACGTTCCCTCTATCACCCTCAGGGGCTCTGACCCACAGACCCCCGCCAGGCCATAGGTCTTGCTGGGTGTGTGTGTGTGTGTGATTGTGTCACACACACACACATCATATTCCTCCAAGAGTATGTTACGTACACCAATTCTCACACATCTGAAAGCTGTCATACAGAACCGTAATGGAAAGCATGAGTACATGTAACACAAGCCAGGATCCAATTGGTTGGTGTATACACCAGCATGCTCTAACCACTGTCATGAGTTCCCAGTCCCGTGAATGATTCTGTGGTGTTAATGACCAACACCCTCCCAGCCCCTTCTTGTCTATAAAGATAGAATAATAGATCAATAGATTTATTAAAATTAGTAATACATTATTTATTTAATAAATAATAAACATTAACCACCTCAGTAGTCAATTACATTTTTTCGCCATATGGCCATTTGTCATAATTAGGCATTTTCACGACTGATTGAAAAATTTAGAGTTTGAGTTATTTTTATTTCGCATGACTGGGCAGAATTTTTTTCTGGGATGGATGACCTATATTGACATTTACACAATAAACAAAAAAAATGATTTATTTGTTTGAATCCCCGAGCGGACGTCATTGTCATCAAACAAATCTTGGGCACTGGTCCAAATCGAGGGGCCATTTTCCCGCCTAAAATCGATCCATCTGCCTTCAGGTTTTCAGTGCAGTGCTCTCTGTGGGCTCGCAGTTCTTCACAGCCAATCAGAGCTCATCAATTTAGCCATTACACCCCCAGCAGTCACTTGTCAAGATGGATTCTGGCACGGCAGCAAAACGGAGCTTGAGGAACGCATCGCCACGAAAGCAATAAATGTCAGCGTCCCAAACACTAGATTTATGGGCCCCGAGGGATGTTTTAGGATCTATCAAAGGCCCCGGAAAAACAGTTTAGTGTGTACACACTGAGGTTTCAACTAGGGCTAAGTATCATCATGCTTGCCAGAAGTGGGGGGAATTACAGGACGACGGATCACAAATCGCATGCACACACACATTTATCTATTCATCAGCACGCCCAGCACGCCCAGCCATGTTGAAACAGTGCAACTGCACTGCTTTGTTTTATAATTAAATGACGGGGAGGAAACAAAACACAAATAATCAGGGTTCCTACAGCTTAAGGCAAGTTAGATTTAAGACTTTTAAGACTTTTTTAATGCCACTCAGAATGAAATTTAAGACCAAATTTACATTAACCAAAATTGAAGAAAAAAACGACATCAATCACTAGCGTTAGGGATAATTTTACCCAAATGTTTATTGTAACATAAAACATGACTTTTTTGGTCCAGTGAAAAGGTTAGATGATCTACTTCAAATGTTGAACAAAAACTATGAGTGTTGTTGGTTCCGCTATCTGATCTGCGTGATGTTAATGAGAGAGGCATTCAGGAAATTATTTAAAAAATAGACGTTACCAATTATTTTGGGGAACCCTGAATATTGTCAGTCTGACGGCCTATCCAATGGTAAAGGTTTAATAAGTAGGCCTAGTCTATATTGTTAATGGCAATAACCACAGCATTGCCAAATTAAGTGTTTTCCGACAATGGGGTTTCACAGCAGGGTCAACACAGGTGTAGCTCATAACATTAATTATGGGTCTGTTTCATTTAGGTATGTCAGAGCAGCGCTTTCTCTGAAAAACGATGTTGGTTCTATGGCACACGTATATAAATCAATAAAACAGACATAACTGTGTCAAGGAGTTACAATACTGCAGATCATTTTGGCTCTTTTATTACTCTGATTGTGATGAACTGACACCACAAGTGACACCACAACCGAGATGAGTTTGTATATATTTCTGCATATTATACATATAGCATATATGTTTAATCCAGTAGAAAATAGCGTTGCTCTGGTTGAGTTTTTTTGCTCATCTCATCTGGTCCATCCAAGTATTTCTAATACAGTAACCAGCAGCCCCCCTCCCCTCTCCCCTTATAACATTGCTACACAATGTTATAAGAGAGAGAGAGAGAGAGAGAGAGAGAGAGAGAGAGAGAGAGAGGGAGACATATCTATGATATGATGACATGAAGACGTTAGATAGAAGCTGACTCAACTTCCTGGGAGGAAAGGAGAAGTGTGTGTGTGTGTGTGTGTGTGTGTGTGTGTGTGTGTGTGTGTGTGTGTGTGTGTGTGTGTGTGTGCATCCATCCATTGGTATGTCCCTAGTTAATGAGCTAGATTGATTCCAAGGTGAGCGGGTTGGAGAAGACATTCTCCTTCTCACTCAGCACTCTTGAGAATGCCCCTTCCACTAACCTGCTCCCTCCATGTCATCATGAGGAGTGCACTCTGGGAATTGTTCCAAGATGGACTACTGTCCCCTTTATTACCCACACGCTGCCCAGCCAAGACAGATGCTGTATATATGCAGCAATCAAGCCATAGAATGAGACGACCAGCGCATCCAAGGACAAATGAAGATCATCTAAGCCTCCTCCTTCCAGGAAGGAACATATGCCTTACTCTGATTTTTAGTACTGTCACATCAGAGGTGACAATGCGATTCTTCAAAAAAAAAATATGAAAAATGCAAAAAGCTTTTTTTTCAAGCTTTTAAGAAAATAGTATGAGACAACTATTAGTAAATGGAATGGAGAAAAAAAATTGTCATTGCTATGGAAAATGAAAGTATAGTTTGAAAAAAACTCACTAGACAAAAAAAGAATGAAAAATGTTAATCAGTACCAGTCCATCAGTCCGCTCACTGCTAAACCACGTGCAGGTCACATCACTAAAGGAACCTCAAGCGCTGGACATAAAGAGATGCTCACGTCTGTGGCTGACAGTTGCTATAGAAGGGTGGTGTTTTACAACCTAATGGAAAAAAGGAGCTATTGAGTTCCACCCACCAGTTAATCAATGACTGCTTTGGCCAGACCGGAGGCCATCAAGCTTGGGCGTACATACTGGGAGTTTTGAAAAGAGCAGTGGAGGAGGGGGGACCTAAAGCCATGACTAAAGCCACAGAGTGCACCGTCAGTGGGAACCACAGTCCACTTTTCCGCTGGCAACATTTTCAGCTGAACCGTTGGAACAGTGCACACAAGAAGCTAGAGCCGAAGAATGTATCACTTACACGCAGAAAACAAACCCAGCAAACTCGACCCAAAGTAACTCAGTTTATACAAACAAAGCTCTGAAACTCGACCGACATAGTGCCAAAAGAAAATAACAGTATCGGATATTGTGGCTGATAATATTTTTCCACAAACTTTTCAGTTTTTTTCTGCACTGTCATCGCCTTGGCATAGAAGGTGACTATGATAAAGTATTCTAACAGTTCTCTGGTAAAAGCAAAAGGCTTCAATTTAACATTTTACTCAAGTGAAATTACTTTTATGTCCTATTCTCAAGTATTTAAAAATACTTTTATTGTTCTGTTTAACTGGCTGCATTACATATGAATGACCATTTTATTAAAACTAGGCGATTGGTAGGTTACAACCATGTATCGGAGTCTCAAGAATAGAACTGCCTTCAAATATTAGCCAAGTACAATACACAAGTAAAAGTTATTTAGACGTATTATTTTTAAACTAACGTAAACTTATTTTTTTATGTATTTCTTTCACAGAAGCCTGACTGCAGACCAGATGTGATAGCTTGCAACGGCCTGTTAGCTGTTTCTTGCCGTCCCTAAACTGACCCTCGTGGTGCATCGGGGGCTGGTCATCACTTCTCCTAACAGATCTCCTCTCCTCCCTGCTCCTTTTGTCAGTGAATTCAACCTCCTGCTGTTAGACATGGCGCTGCGCAGGCAGATGGCTAACTACTACGCTCCCAATCAATCAGTATCAGTAGGCCTACTCTAATAGTGTATAGACTATCCTCTTCTGTGGTCTTCTACTGTAACGTCTCAAAAGGTGACTTCCCAACAGGTGACATAAAATACTGCTTCTGGGAACTGGCTAGCCCATTTCTTTAACTTTAACTAACAGTGTATCCCAGCAGAGCACTCAGTGGTTTGCATGATGTTTTATCGAAAGCAGTCATGAATGGAAAGTGTTTGTGATATTTTTTCTCACACGCACACACACAAGCATCATTTCACACACACACACACACACACACACACACACACACACACACACACATTGTCACTCTCTATTTATCTGCACATGTTGGCTGGCAAGTGCAGCCTCCCAGCTGCTAGTCAGTCCATTTCCCTTTCTTTTACTGCACTGACTACACAGGGTGTACTGCCGCCCCCCCCCCCACACACACACACACACACACACACACACACACACACTTTTGTTCCTGTACCCCCTTGTCCTGCACCCCCTTCTCTTCCTGCGCACCCCCGCTTGTCCTGCACCCTGCCAGTCAGAGAGAGAGAGCCCAGGTCACATTTTGGCCTATTCTGCTGGGTGTTTCCACAGGGGGGGGGGGGGGTCCCTGTGGCATAACCCAATGTGTCACCACATAACACATGTTTGAATGGATTGGTGGACATCATGCTAGGCTATGTGGACGACTTCTTCTTCAGTACTGGGAAGAGGTCATGTGAGGGTTGTTTACATACATATAAGCTGTAGGCCTACCTATGGTGTCGCTGTAGGGTTACATGTTTTGGTTTTGCTAGGTAGTTAAAGGCCAAATTTAGAGCAGGATGGGGGTGTGATATTGCTTTGACCACATTCATTTGCTAGCCTCGCTTACTTCATATCGGACCTTAAGTGTAACAGCAGACAGACATGGGCTACTGTGCCAATTAGAGGAAGAGTTATGTCTGCTATCTGGGCAGAGATGTAAATAGGCTACTGTGTTGCTGTTTACAAAGGCACTTTGAAGTAATTCCAAATGGAAACGTTGCATTTGAGCAAAACTTATACAAAAAATGACAAGCTCATCAAACTTAAAAAGCAATTAAAAGATCTTAATAGTCTCTTCAACCAGTCTCTTCACTACATCTCTCAAAACATAACTCACTCACTCGTGGATTTCAACGGGTTTTCTGTCAGATGTCCCTCTTCTGCACGATGACCCGACCACTACTAACCTATAGTAACGCAATAGCGAATAGTAATGGGCTGATCGACGGTCACGGAGACAATAACTTATTAAACAAACGAGAGACTGACAAATAAAGCACTTACTTTAAAACAAAAACTACAGAATTTCGGCGTTACTTTGTGGTTATCGCCATGCT
Source organism: Trachyrincus murrayi (assembly GCA_900323305.1). Taxonomy (NCBI): domain Eukaryota; kingdom Metazoa; phylum Chordata; class Actinopteri; order Gadiformes; family Macrouridae; genus Trachyrincus; species Trachyrincus murrayi. Next base: position 8,820 of record OOFB01025998.1, read on the forward strand.
CCTTTACATTAAGCCACGTGGTTGTCTTACATACTGTACATCAGGGGTGCCCAATACGTCGATCGCGATCGACCGGTCGATCGCGAAGGTAGAGCGGGTCGATCGCGTGACATTCCAAAAATAAATAAATAAATATAACATATAATACTTAACCAGAGGCTATTATGCCGATATTTGAATTTTGACAATGGAGCTGTCTACTTGCCTACTCTGTGGACGGCCCACGGTTAACACGCAGCTTCATCAGAGACTATGGTATATTCCATTCCGTTTAAATCGATGCAGGAGTTTACAGAACCGTCCGTGTCTGTCTGTCTGTCTGTCTGTCGCTCTCCACTCTGCAGCGCATTGTCCTTCCTGTCCCTTGGAGTAAGGCTGCCCCTGTACGCAGGCGTTGTTTCTATCTGCGGGTCTCCCACGGCGAAGACGGCTTCAGACGAACAGCTGTTACTGACAAGAGCTCAAACTAATTCTTCTTTCTGAGGAGACAGAGCAGCGTCTGGGCTGGTTCGTCATACTGGGGGGGGGCGGGGGCGGGGGGGAGAGAGAAGGGGGGGGCATGAAGGGTTGTCTTCGTGGCTTCCTCTTTCCCATCTGCTCTGCAACTTATCCTATAACAACCTACTTGTTAAAATACGAATTTGGTTGTATTTCCTTATTTTAAGTATTTAGCCACGAATCGTGTTGTAAATTCCGTATGGGATTATAGGCCTAGTCTTCTGAAAAGGCTTTATTCCATTGGATATTAATTTCACCATCAAAGCTATAGCAAACTATGCTGCATGCTTTACAGAGGCGTCATGAATGAGTCACGCTCTTTCTTTTTACAAGAATATATATTTTTTAATAACAAAGGGGCAAACCGAAGCCTTTTAATCGCAACTGCGAAAAATCCTACTGTATTGAATAAATTACCCATTTCACTTTTGAAATAGAGAGGAGAAAGTGTAGGCCTAATACATAAGAGGGACAACAATATGCAGCCACTGAACTACTATTGAGCCACAGATAGCTACTTTCATGGCAATATTTTTTTAAGGCTTTTGTCAAATCGAGTTTGTCTGAAATGCCATAGTGTACATTTACACGATGAATGAATGATGGCAAAATGCATACATTACTGGCAATACATTAAAATGAAGTGTGCAGAGTGTAGGCCTACAGTCCACATCCCAGTCATGACTTCAACCCTGCAAAAGTTGGATGAGTCTGGGCTAGAGAGGGCAATATAAATAGACCCATGTCCCCCGCTCAGGTTTCCCAGAGTGCATTTCCAGGTCGAAATACCAAAAGATAGGATAGAGTGACAGACCACACTGGAACACAACACAGACACATGGCTCCACACACACACACACACACACACACACACAAAAACATCAGTGGTACATTCGATTGTACTAATATATTTAAGAAAATTTGACCTCATGAAATTTCATCCCGATCCAAATTGATCATTTTATTCACAATCACCACAATACCATAGCAGGCCTTGTAAAAGTAAAAAAGTAGTAATCCAAGATCTAAGCACATATGTTCAAGAAGTGTTGTTTCCAATATGAAATTCAAATGATCATCATAGACTGTTACAAGCCAGCATTGGACTGCAGTTGACCAATAAACAGCACAACGGCTATAATGTGACTCCGCGTAAATCCAATCCATTTAGAAGGCAGAAGACATGCATGCGATACAAATAACACGGATAGCGTTAGCAGTTGGCTTGTAGATGAGGAGCGCATCTGCAAAATTATGAATGAGGCTAAGTGAAGTGGATCCAGTATAAATTAACTGGGGAAGACAAGCTCCATCTTGTGCGTGTAGAGTGTGACTATCCACCATGATGACTAGTATCACTGTCAGCTCCCAAAACAAACACTGTTCTATTGTCTCATTTCCTACTCCTCCTACTGTTGTCTGTAGGAGGACGTATACACTGCTGAAATGAGCCTTTCCCCACAGAAATACATGATTTTTATAGTTTTTCATCTTTTATTGCCGTCGTGTTGACTCAAAAGGTCATATTCTGCCTCTATATCCTCAGACAGGTTTGTAGTTTTCATTCATTGTGACAAGAAAAATATGGCTGAAAAGGAGCTCTTTTTTTATAGAATTTTTGTCTGATGCCACATATTTATCTAAAACATAGTAGGCCTACATCAATATAATTAGCCTTAGTTGGATTCTCTAACATGGGATTTTGATTTAATAAGCAATATTACAATATGTAATCAATATATCTTAATTCCCTATGATTATTGCATATATATAACACATACTTCCACATGCCTCTGCCTTGTGTGAAAGCATTTTCTACTTTCAAATTCTAAGTGCAAAGATTTTACTTCTTTGCACTGCTTTCATCACAGTATCCAGCTACGATCGAGGGGGGAATAATTCTCTGTCCCTGGGGGAGGGCTGCCGGCTCCCCTGTAAACGGCCCTTCAATTAATTTGCAATAAGCAGAGGACAGGTGTCCGCATCATCATCACAGGTCATACAATAGCATGTTTTTGGCCTAGAGGAGTCATCTACGATGCAAAACCAATGTACAAGTGGTGCTGGGGTTTGGCTCTCCTTTAAAGGCCAAATTACACTTCCGCATCACCACGTATGCGAAGAGCCGTGAAGATCCACGTCTAATGACTTTTACACACTTTTGCCGGTCGACGACGTACGCGTATGCGAGGACGTGCAGTCCAATCGCTGATTGGTCAAGCAGGGAACAGTAGCATTGTATTTTGTTTTGGACAGCCACGAGAATAAAATGAAAGCACCAAGCAAAATTAAAACACTATATTTTCAGTTGGTTGCGATTCACCAACATTTGAATGATTTGGCAACATCTTTATCACATGGATATATTGCTTTTTCAACATATTTGAAATGGAGCCGACGTGGATCTTCGCAAACATGCTGTATGCAGAACTGTAAATTCAGCGTTACACTTTAAGGACGGAGGTGTTGCATCTACCTTGAGACAGGTGGACGGGCTGGGTGACTGGCAGGCCGTCCACGGCGCAGGGGTTCCCGCATGGGTGCAGCGTGATGAGCCCTGAGCGGTTCTCTATGTAGCAGTGCTGGGCTGCCACACCAGGCCCCTGGAGGTTTATGTCCATGGGGCCATGGCCCATGGTGGTCTGGCCTGCAAGAGTAGAGAGGGGGTACAGGGTCAGTGGTGGAGGACGTGAAGATAAAATACAGACACACACTTGCATGCACACAAACACACACACACACACATACACACACACACACACACACACACACACACACACACACAGCATTCACGATTTACACACACACACACACACACACACACACACACACACAGCATTCATGATTTAAACCATGTCACATGTTATGTGACAGAGACGTATAAAATACACATACACATACACACACACACACACACACACACACACACACACACTTGGAAAGCAATGAATGTGGCCACTGATTTTCCTGCATTCCTGCCTGTTGACTCCCAGACAGAGATGGGAAGGTCAGTAGACAGACAGTTCAGAAGACAGACATACAGGTACACACTGTCTGGAGGCACACAGTCAGGTAAATAATGGTGAAAGCAAGGTCATGTCACAGTGTGTGTGTGTGTGTGTGTGTGTGTGTGTGTGTGTGTGTGTGTTTGCATGTGAGTGTGTGTGTGTGTGTGTGTGTGTGTCTGCATGTGCATGTGAGTGTGTGTGTGTGTGTGTGTGTATAAGACAGCAGCCTCACCCTCAGCCAATGGCAGCAGTGTTATAGCTGTGCTCAGGCGTCCGCTGCCCAGGCTGACCAGATGAGGGCGCTCTGCCTGGAACTTCAGCCCCTTGCCCGTCTCCATAA
>OOFB01025998.1:16472-27171 GCA_900323305.1 Trachyrincus murrayi
CACATACACACACACACACACACACACACACACATACACACACACACACACACACACACACACACACACACACACTCACATACACACACTCACACTCACATACACAGACACACACACACACACACACACACACACACACAGACCACCAACAACATGCCAGCTCACCTGTAACACCTGATGGTTCTGCCGCGCACACTCGGCCAGGTTGCTGTTCAGACTGTCCATGTTGGCCGCGTTGTCATTCACTCCCTGGGACGCATGAGGATCCTGGAAGACACGGATTGAAGCCCAGAGTGAACATGAAGGCATAAAAGCACCAGGAGCAGCCAGGGGATTTTCATCTGAAGTGGTCATTTATGGTTGCTTTTCGTTTTTATCTTTCTCATCTTAAATGTCTTCTGAAGGTAATCCTTTTATCCTAAACTTTTTTGTAACTTTTAATAAAAGCATTGTTTTGTTTCAGCAGATCTGTTCCTTTATCATGAAAAGAACTAACTTCTGAGAGGAAAATACTTTCACTTTAAAACAAAGTGTGGGGAAGATAGGAAAAACTGTGTTTTACTAGCCCCCCCCTCCCCCCACTGTCTCCCCAGACAGACATGACTCAAGGTGTGAGTCATGTAGTGGATACACACATGTACACACATACATACACATACATTACACACACACACACACACACACACACACACACACACACACACACACACACACACACATCCTGACAGACCTATGTGTACCTATGGGCAAATCCCAATAATTCCTCCCCTCTTACTCAGAGATTTTGGGGTTTTTCAAATATTTCAGTGCTGAGTGTACTGCCATAAATAATAGCCCATATCTACATTAAAACATATGAGTAAGGTCCACAGAGACATAGTGAAAACACACGGCCCTTCACACTATATCAACATCTTTTCCATTACACACAAACATAAAAGTAAAAAAAACCTCATAATTCTGATAATTCAGACGAATCTCTGGTCTGCTGGAGCCCAGCATGCATAAAATAATGATAATATGCAGTTTGGGGAAATGGAAAATATGATTCAGATGTACAATGCCCCCAGGATAGCAAAACAACTTTCTCTGACCATTGATTTGAAGTGTATCTTTAAACAGTAAAAACATAATAATAAAATAAATACACATCCATCTGTTAGGACTTGAACAATACAACAAGAACAGATTTATCCAGAAATATGTTTCTCTTCAGGACCCCCCCCCCCCCAAGCAATGTTCTGAGTACTACAACCTGTTGAGGACATCAACCATTAAAGAGCAGACACTTGTTACCTTTCTCCAGTTGTCCAGAAAATAAACAGGGTTAGGATTAGCCTCCATTGCTTAGAGAAACATTTACATGTAATGCACAGAATCACTAGCCGTTGCAGTTTGGACTCGGTAGCCAGAAGCACCCACAGTTAACTCTGTGTCCTGCTGACGGAGATGAAGGCTTTTGTCTGTCTGTCTTGTCTTTTGTGCTGCTGTGTTCCTGTGTGTGTGTGTGTGTGTGTGTGGGTGGTGCACTTTCTTCTCCTAAAGCTACCATTCACCCCAGCGGTGCCGGACCTGTTGCTGCTTGCTCCAGCTAGCAAAGAGCTGAATTCCTGACCTCCTCCTCCTCCTGTGATGTGTTGATTCGAGGGAGGTGAGGTGGGGCGGGGGGGAGTGGAGAAAGATGAAGGAGAAGAGTTGATGGTAATGATGGTGGTCGGGGGGATGTTGATGGAGCATCAAAGGCTGGTGGTGTTGAGGGTAGTATGTGTGTGGGGGGATAGGGAGTTATATAGGTCAAACCATATACGCAATAGTGAGTTCAATTCAGGTAAGAATGCACTTTTTTCCGTTAACATTGTGACTTTGTTTTACTCTTTTGTATCCCATTTGCACAGTTTAGGTCTGTTTTGATCCAAGGTTATACTTTGGATGATCCAATAGTAATGGGATCTGACCTATACAGGCTTGCAAGGTAATTTATTCATATTTTTAAAGTTCAGTGTTGGAGGAGCTATGCATCATAGCACACATAGGCTACTTGAATGTCAATACAAAGATGGAGAATAGTGTGGGGTGTGTGGATTATTTTCTAGAAATAGTCTGTCTCTCTCCCTCTCTCTCTCTCCTCCTCATCCTCCTCCTCTTCCTCCTCCCTGCCTCTCTCGACCAGGGCCTCTCTCGACCCGGGAGACACAATGCCAGCCGATGAGCGGGCACTGATTTCTCCTCTCACATGAGGGAATTTGTGTTTCTTTCCACAGCTAAGGGAGGGAGAGTCACACGTACGTTGGAATGCAAAGATGTGGGTACAGGGAGAGCTAAGAGGAGGATGTCAGTCAAGCTTGATCACGTTGGCATCGATAAGAAGAACAATGTACAAGATATGGAGATATTATTTGGAGCCCATTTTCAAAAAGGGATTGTAAAGACATAACGATTATATGATAACTGGCATATATAACTCTTCATGGTTATCCTAAGAATTTGATGTGTCAATTATATGAACCGATTTACCATATGTTTGGCCACAGACAGACAAAAGTCTTGAGCTCACTATTAACATCATCTGTTTCTCTTGTTGTTACTGTGGTTTAATAACTCAATGCATTGCAAAATGTAGTCAATCATTGCATTCCATCCTCCTAATACATTTCAAGAAATGCAAAACAATGTTTCAATCTATTTAGGAAATTATTTTATTTGCCTCAACAGCTACAAGCTACAACGTTATGTGTGTGTGTGTGTGTGTGTGTGTGTGTGTGTGTGTGTGTGTATGTGTGTGTGTGTGTGTGTGTGAGAGAGAGAGAGAGAGGTGGGGGGTGAAGAGAATCGGGAATGTCTTCCCCCAGCGTAGGGCTGCCAGAAAAGGGCAACAAGACATTGGATTTGTTGTGGTGGTGAATTATGGTGGTAGGGAATATACCCCAGGTTCCATAGGAGGAGGAGAGACTTCCCTTAAAGAGCTTAGTTCCTTAAATAGTGGAGGGGGGTGGGGGGCCCACACACATCTCGTTTCTAATCCTCTGTTTAGTTTTCTTTCTCTCAAAAGAGGAAAATAGTGAGAGATACCAAAAAAAAAATTTTTTTACGGTGCATGGTAAAAATTCCTTTGGCCGGGCCCAGCAGCCCAGCACCCGCTGGGTGCCCTAGGCTCAGGTCAGGAGGTGGAACCACAAACAAGACAAATCTCTTTAAGTCAAACTATCTCATAGTTTGAACCGCGTCGACTCCTGGCTCTAAGGACAACAACAACCCCCATGATCCAGATCTGTGCTTCAGGAGGTCTGATCACACAAACCCCTGCGCCATGCGCCCTGCGCCCTGCGCACTGCAAAAACAACTTCCAACTAAGAGATCGGAAACAGAATGGAAAGGAAGGAGAGAGAGAGTATAGGGTAACGACTGGTTTGGCTGCTGCCACGAAGGAGCTCCATGGTTCCACTACAATACAAAGCAATGGGAACGATACAGGAAGACAGGCAGAGCGACAGACAGACAGACGCAGACATAGACAGACAGGCAGGAAGATAGACATACATCAATAGTGAGAAGGGGGAGAATAAAAGAAAGATGAGCCATAGAGTCAATTCAAGGACAAAGATCTAGAGATAGAAGAGGAGAGAAAAGAGAGCCATACAGACAGACAGACAGACAGGCAGACAGAGAGACAGACAGACAGACAGACAGACAGGCAGACAGCCAGACAGGCAGCAGCACCCCGAAGAAAACCCTAAAGACAGCCAGATGTAAACATAAACAGATGAAAGCTGCAGATGACCATGAGAAGAAAGATGAGTAGTGGATGGATGAGCTGCTCATGGGAAGACAAAGAAGAAGAGTGCAAGGTCTCCCTCTCTCTCTCTCTCTCTCTCTCTCTCTCTCTTTGTCCGTAAATTATCTTGTCCAGGCAGCTGGCAGACTGCAGCTCTGAGCCTAAAGCCACCAATCTCACATGCCAGAGTATAAGCAAACCTAGTGGTTAATCTTCCACTTGTGTGTGTTTGTGCGTGTGTGTGGGTGTGTGTGTGTGTGTATGTGTGTGTGTGTGTGTGTGTGTGTGTGTGTGTGTGTGTGTGTGTGTGTGTGTGTATGTGTGTGTTATCTTTTCCCGCCTTCTGTGTCTCCCACAACACTTCCTCTATGTCCACACACACACACACACACACACACACACACACACACACACACACACAGGCTTTTGTGCATGCACAAGCATACAGATGAATTGAAGGTATGTATGGATCACACACCACAAGCTCTCACTTCACCTCACTCTCTCTCACACACACCAGCTCATTGTAGCTTTCACACATCATGGTAAGTATTGCATAAGAAGGTTGTGGAAAGGCCCTAGTGTGTCCATTAGCGGATATGCATGGGTGAGAGAGGCGTGCAAATGCAACAGTGAGCTGGTTGGGTCCCTCAAGGCTGCGTCCCTGTGGGTGTACAAGGCCGGGTATTTCCGGCCTTGTATTATATTTCTTATATTTCCTCTACATATGTAGAGGAAACTGTATTACAAGTCATGACTTGTCATGTACATCCAGTAGCGTCTGCCTTTGTTTTAGGAAGCCAACATCCAGGAGGAATGAAAAATTAATTGATTCTCAGATGCTCAGTCAGAATCAATTCTATCATGTCAAGGAGTGCTCTATTGAAATAAACAAATAAATGTATAGGCACTAATGTAATGTAATGTAAGGAAATTATGGTGATGTATGACCCTTTTAATCAAAAGACAAAATCAAAAGACAAAAATACACATAACCGTATCCACCAATGAAAACCTAGAAGGCTGTGAAATTAGGCCACAACATGTGTGCTACTCTGAATGGGTACCAGAAAAGAATGTGCCAAAAATATGAAAGAGAAAATATGAATATGTGTCCATAGGGTTTGGAGTCTCCACATTGACTTAAATAGAGAGAAGGTCTTTAAAGGGCTTATGGGGTAAGATAATATTAGCTCTAACCACAACAAGTCTGGAGAGCAGAAAAAGTAAGATACTAGTGTAAGTACTAGTGTAAGATACTAGTGCCTACAAGACCAAATTAAATGGTGAACAGCACAAACCCCTTCTATTTTCATATAACCATGAAAACAAAACATCACCAATTGCAAGGTCACCAAGGGACAACAAGTCGGTGTAGATAAGTAAGTTATGTTTCTGTTGAAGCAGCAACATGGGCCCCTTTAAGCTGGAAACGTTTCATAGGATGGAGAAAACTATGGCCTTCTATGTGCTGCAACGTCACTTTGTTTTTCCCTCACTTACTAAATGTAGCCAAATCCAAATCCAAATGATACCTTGTGTTTTTAGAACCAAGCCACAGAAATGCTGAACTTGTGTGCTGCTGTACTACGGGTGGATCAACATTTGAAAAAGAACTAAACTAAATCTAGTCTCGACGAGACACAAATGTTGTAATTGTAGGATAGACCATAGAGATAGACACAATATACAAACCTTATTTAGGATAGACCATAGAGATAGACACTATATACAAACCATATTTTCTTCATATCTCTTCAACCGTACTTGTCTTATTTAATTTTGTGATTAGCCTAATGGAAAATCATTGTAATAGGGCTACTGCAAAACCAGTGTGTGGTGGTAAGTAGCTGCTTTTGAGCTTGTTAAACAGTTTGTTTAGCCTATCAGCATGTTATGAGGTATAGTAGCTCTGGGGAAATTGCAGGAGCAATGAAATGACTTCCAAACAACAACAAAATTATGCTACTTTAGTTGCTTATGAGCAGCCAGTCAAAGTGGTGTTTGGCTCAGAGCTGTTGGGAAATGTGTGCGGGCGTGGGAGGAGAGGGAGGAGAGGGAAGAGAGGGAGGAGAGAAAGAGGTGGACAGACCCATCTTTGTGACACTCACATGCTGACCGCACCCAACCACAGCCGGCTCCCTGAAGTCACAAACAGAGCTCAACGCTAATTCCCATGTTGGTTTGAGAAGTTGCGACACGAGAATGAAATATCCAAGTATGTTCAAAATAAAAGTGTGTCATTCAACTGCCATCCTTGTTTGCTTTGCTAAATGTGTGCACAACATGGACGGTGCTGCTTTTGACAGGAGACAACATGAATGATCAGGGCAGGGATGCGAGTGCAGAGACACAACACAACTCCTACCAACAGTCGGTGGTGCGTTACGTTGAACAGACACAACACAACTCCTACCAACAGTCGGTGGTGCGTTACGTTGAACAGACACAACACAACTCCTACCAACAGTCGGTGGTGCGTTACGTTGAACTCATTCAAAACTAATACAATGATACTGCTGCTCATTTAATGGTCAGATTAATCAAATGATGGGTAAACCAAATGAAGTGTATCTTTATATATACATATTTAAATTGTATTCATCAAGAAAATAGTACAAAAGTATAAGTAGTATAAGTTGTTCCATATCTCAATGAATCATTATCAGCTAGAGTGTATTTGTGTTTGTATATAGACTGATCATGGAACCTTTATGTAAACACATTTGTGATTTTCCATCAATGCTACAGAATACCAGAATCTTTCATTTAGATGTTCATGGCCTTTCATTTTAGATTACCACAAACTCTTAAATGAAGCCCTGTTATCGGTGAACCAAAAAAAACTTTTTTGGAAAGGAAAAGACCAGCATTTGTCAGCTGTGTTAAATTGAATAACCTAATTTCTGCCTAATTTCAACCCCTTTCAACCACTTAAGGTTCAGTCATTCAGTCATTTATTCAGTTTCAGATTGTGTGGTTGGCATAGCCATTCAGAATGTAGCAACAAACCTAAAAATATCTTTACAAGCTGAATAGTTTGGGTGTACCGGCAATGAGCCAATATCCATTGAGCTGTGGCCTCCAAGTGTGTTTCCATTCTCAGCTTGTTTGTACTCAGTGAACCCAGCAATCTGTTTCTTTAGTGACTCAAATAAGAACAGATCATCATATAAAGTGACGAGAACGCGAGTTAAAGGACTGTTACAGTTACACTATGCTACCTAAGTATGGGTGTGTGAGCCGGAATGAGATGAGAGAAAGAGCGAGAACAACAGGAAAAGTGGTGTGTCAGTGTGAGGAAGAAACGGGCAGGCATCGTCACTATGGTGATGCTATGTGTAGACTTCCTGTTCCTGGCCAGCTGTGCAGCCACCGCTTCCTTCGCTCTTAACGTTCAGGGTCGAAGCCTCTATGGAATTATAGTGCTGGGATCATAGTATAGAATTATAGTGCTGGGATCATAGTACAGAATTATAGTGCTGAGATCATAGTACAGAATCATAGTACAGAATTATAGTGCTGGGATCATAGTACAGAAGGGCACATGTCCCTCATGGTCTCACATTACTGTATCTGAGAGTGTCTAGTTCAAGTCTGACCCAACCTGAAAAATGACACACGTCACACACATGTCAAATGTATGTCCTGAACAGACAGTGGATAAACGCATGATTTTATTAGCATGGATGCTAATCTAAATAATTTTGGCCATTCCTATACTCATGTGCATATGAGTAGCCAGCCCAGTAACTGTAAAACATAATCTAAATAACTAAGTTAAAGCAAGCGTACCCAAGTAATGGCTTCCTACATCAAATTCTCCCTTCTTCACCACCAAGAGAACAATTCTTGGTTGTCTACTTAGTTTTTTTGCAGCATGTGAATTATTAATACTAGTCAACTTGTGTTTGTAAAAGTTAGCTTGTGTCTTGCAAAAGTTAACTTGTGTCTTTTGACATTGACATTTGAATGAATGTGCAAGGATTTGTACAAATGCATACATATTTATGAATCCAAGTTTAACATTCTGCATAAATACCTTTCTTTTTTAGGGAAAAATAATAAAAAAAAATTAGGTATTTGTGCAAAATGTAAAACTTGGATTCATAGATATCTATGCATTTGTACAAATCATCATCATCATCTTCATTCAAATGTCAATTTACAAGACACAGTTTAACTTTTACAAGACACAAGACATTGTATTAATAATTATGAGACAAATCTCTCTCCATATGTATCAGACTGTGTATGCTACATAGACCAAGGGTACATTGCACAGGGTCCATGCTGTCTGGTGTCTCCTGATAGTGTGGATGCATAGGTGCAGAGAGAGGCAGCCTGTCTTGCCCCAAGGCGCTGGATAGGTGCCCTGCCCCAGCTGGAGCTTAAACACTCCACCTGCCACCTCTATTAGGGGTCATACCTTGGACCTTGTTTTTACGCTTGGTTTAAACATTGATCCTATTTGCTCTGAGGAGCTGCATGTTACTGACCATGAATGTGTTTTGTTCAGCCTGTATTTATTTTAGATTCTCTGCCCAGTAAATGTGTCATTTGCTCTTGCATCTCCAATCGCCTCTCAGCTGAGAAGTTTTCTGCAGCTTTTGACCCCAGCGCAGTGTTGTCTTCTCGTTCTCACGCTGATGCTGCTAGTCTGGTCCACTCCTTTAATACACATTGCTCTGCCATTTTGGTGTAAATTCTGGAGAAAATGACGGAGGGTAGAGCAACTGTGGGAATCCACCAAGCTCCATGTTCACCGTCTCTATTACAAAGACCTTATAACAGAGTTTAACAACATGCTCATCTCCTCCAGTAAATGTAGCCCTAAAGTCCTGTTTGACACCATTAATAACATCACTCGTCACTCCCGCTCCTCCTGATGTGCCTGTCTTCTCATATAAGGATTGAGGTAACTTTCTCTCTTTCTTTGTGGATAAGATTAGAGATGTCAGGGCTAGCATCATCCCTTCTTCCACTCCATTTTCTGCTTAAAAATGTACTTGGGTCTATTGGTCCATGCCTGGGCTCCCTTGCGTCCCAGCTCATTTTAAACATGCAGTTGTTCAGCCTCTTCTGAAGAAAACTAACCCTGATCCACCCCTTACCAAAAACTATAGGAAATGCTCTGTTTTGGTGCTACTGGATCTTAGTGCAGCTTTTGATACTGTAGATCAGCATCCTGACTGAAAGGCTCTGGGAGCCCTGGACTGGTTCTCTTCCCGTCTCTCAGATAGGAATTTTTCTGTGTCACTTGGTCCCTACTTGAAACTGCTGCTCTTTCCTGTGGTGTGCCTCAAGGTTCTGTCTTGGGTCCTATATTATTTGCTTTGTATATGCTTCCCTTAGGTCATATTGTTAGAAAATTTTAATGTATCTCATATCACTGTTATGCTAATGATATCCGGCTGACAACTTTTAACAGCTAAACGCAGATAAGATCGAGGTCCTTATCATTGCCTCAGACAGCACAGCATCAAAGGTTGCTCAGTGTATTGGGTCCCTTTCTTCAGCAGTACAGTCTAATATTAGAAATCTTGGTGTTATATTCGATCAGGCTATGCACTTTGATCAACATGTGAAATCGTCCCGTACATGTTTCTTCCATTTAAGAAACATTGCTAAACTCAGGTCTGTTGTGTCACAACCTGAGCTAGAGATGATCATTCACGCTTTTATATCATCCCGGCTAGACTACTGCAATTCCCTTTTTACCTGCCTCAGCAAGCCATCTCTGGACCGTCTACAAAGGGTGCAGAACACTGCTGCAAGGCTGCTGACCAAGTCCAGCAGGACGTCTCATATCACACCCATTTTATCTTAATTACATTGGCTACCGATCAAGTTCAGGATCCATTTTAAAGTACTGATTTTTACATATAGAGCCATGCATGGTCAGGCACCTGTATACATCGCTGACCTGCTCCATCCTTATATCACCAGTCGGTCACTTAGGTCCTCTGACCAGGGCTTACTGGTTGTCCCTCACGCTCGAAAACGTGGTCGTGCCTTTGAAGTGGTGGCTCCGACACTGTGGAACGCTCTTCCTATCGGCATACGATCTGCAGTCTCTGTTGACGCCTTTAAGAAACAGCTGAAGACTTATTTATTCAAAATGGCCTTTGTCTTGCCTTGTGCTGTCTAGTGTTTGTAATTTTTGTGTGTTTTAAGGTCTGTTGTTGCTTATGTTTTATTGTTTGTTTTTCTTTGTATTGTTTTATGGTTCTATTTTTAACAATTGTACTGTTTTTATTGTTTGTTCCTTGTACTGTTTTATGGTCCTACTTTTACTTTTGTGAAGCACTTTGTGACGCTTACTCTGTGAAAGGTGCTACTAAATAAACTTTACTTACTTTCATACTCTCGCACACACATATATATACACACACACACACACGCACACACACACGCACACGCACACGCACATGCACACACACAGGCACACACACACACACACACACACACACACACACACACACACACACACACACACACACACACACACACACACACACACACACACACACACACACACACACACACACACACACACACACACACACACACACACACACACACACACACACACACACACACACACACACACACAAGCACACAAACACACACACACACATGCACACATTTGAATGTACACAAAAGCATCAACCCCCATCCCCTTAATTGTACACACTTACACACACACAACCACATTCTCATAACACACAATGATAGTGGGCCTGTATCTACATGACAGTGGGTTCCTGGGCATTCAACAACCACGCACACATGCACAGGCACACGCACACACACACACACACACACACACACACACACACACTTAACAATTCATCAGCGATGTGTAAATGAGCCAAAAGCCCTAGCTGCATATTTAGCCTATGTTTGTGTACGCGGTCTCCAAGG
>OOFB01025999.1:0-23116 GCA_900323305.1 Trachyrincus murrayi
GGAGATATATGGAGAGGGAAGAGGAAGAGAGAGCAAAAGGTAGAGAGAGGGAGAGAGAGAGCGAGATGGGGGAAAGAGATAGTTGAAGGGAGAGGTAGAGAGAGAGAGGGAGAGAGAGATGGGGGAGAGAGAGGGAGAGAGAGAGGGAGGGGAGAGAGAGATAGGTGAAGGGAGAGAGAGAGGGAGGGAGAGAGAGGGAGAGAGAGAGAGAGGGAGGGGAGAGAGAGATAGGTGAAGGGAGAGGTAGAGAGAGAGAGAAACAGAAGACATAATTTAACTGTGGGTTGCAAACCTATAAAACGAATGACAGTATAATCATGATATTTATTATATGACTTGATGTTATAAAAAAGCTAGTTGCATCACTTTGCTAAGATGTTTACTACACCGATCAAAACATGATTTAACTGATGTGAAAAATATCATTTTTATTTTATTTTATTTTGTAAAAATACTCTACGAAAATAGTTATTGATGGAACATGTGTTAAAAATAATAAGTATTATTAGAACTGTCAGCACACAAAAGAGTAGAGCTGAGGTGGGTGCAGACAGCATGTTCTTGAGGAGAAGAACAGAGGATGAGGGTGCTGTGGGTGGAGGCAGGTCAGAGATGATAAAAGATGCAGGGCTTTGTTGGCCTGCTGGCTTTTCCACTCCAACGGCCAAGACCCAGTACCCCTCACACACACACACACACACACACACACACACACACAAAGGCATGCACGCACACACCCACGCACACATACACACACCGTCAGACGCTCCCATTTCATGATACCATAAAAGCCGTCTGATCTCCATGAAGGCCTTTCACAGATGCTGAGGGACTGTCAGGAGGAAGCCAGGCCTCTCCCCTACAGCCCACTGGCCCCACGCCACCATGTCTCCCAGCTACCACCCAACGTGTTGTACGTGGTTGCGTTCAACAGGATTATACTGACCTGATGAGTAGGTTACGGGGATTGTGGAATGTTTATATACAAAAAGGTTTATATATGTAAAGATGATTCAGCACTGGATGCGAGTGCTTTACTGAACCACAAGGTAGTTAGTATTGTGTGGTTAGGATACTTGGAGGTAATAAAGTGTAGGCCTACGTGTATTTTACAGTACTCGACAACACAAGCTAGACCTGATAGACTGAAGGGTAACTCGCTGGACACACGAAAGCACTCAAGCCCAATAAATTAAAAACACGATGAATGAAATAAAATCATGCAAGGAAATTAGATAAGAGCCCGTGTTAAGGCAGGCTTCAGAAGCGCCACCTGATGCGGTTCCTCTCAGACACAGAGACAGAGGAACGTTTAACAATTCATTGGTTTTCATTTACAACGTCGCAAGCAGGAGGAATTCTTCCCGTTTATGTGGGGAGCGATTTGCTTTCTGAGCCGTTTTAATTGGAAGTGAGATACAAAGATAAATATCCTGGGGGGAGCCCACGTGTCCCAAACACTTCACTCTCATACCCAAATCCCTCTGGCATCTGGTTATTACAATCTCTGAACTGTCATGAGAGAGAGAGAGAGAGAGAGAGAGAGATGGAGAGAGAGAGACAGAGAGAGAGAGAGAGAGAGGGAGAGAGAGAGAGAGAGAGAGAGAGAGAGAGAGAGGCAGAGAGAGAGAGACGAGAGAGAGAGACAGAGAGATGGGCTCCTCCAGTGTAAAATCATTTCATCAGTGTTTGTTGTTTCTCCTGTTGTTTCCATAGCCTCATTAACAAGAGAAGCTCCTCTATTACACAACACATCCATCCGCCATTTTGGATCTCCCAGACGGGTCGTTATTCATCAAATACCCACCCCAGCATTCCTCCAAGTTCATCATCATTGTCGGCATAGCAACAGTTTGCCAAAGGCCTATTGATTTTTACATAGATATTTTTTACAAGTTACGAAACTCTTTGGACCTCATTCAGGTTTCCTTCTTGTAACTTATGAACATCGTCTTGCAGGAGAAGCCCATGTTGGCAGTCAACACAAAGCACATCTATGTACACAGACGTGTAATGGACGTGTCATTGTCTCCTTTGAGTACATACCCGTACCGGGATTCAAGGTCATAGTACACTACACAGTACAGTCGAGTTGGGGAAATATTGGCAAGTTCAGTAGATTCACCGTGTTTGCTGACAAGTGCACTGGAATGATGCTTGACGCGTTGCTTAGCAACACGTCTGCTTTGTCTATATCATACTTAGTGGCCACATGCTACCGCTAGACACGCTAGGCATACCAATTAGTTTTGCGTGTGTGTATGTGGTTTATGTGGTTGACATCCTGTCAGCTAGGAAAAGACAGGAGTAGTTCAGATAGGTGAGGATTGTTACGCTTTAATCACTTGAATGGGAGAAATTCAATGTAGAACTATATGGTGTGTGTGTGTGTGTGTAAAATACCAAATAATGTACACTACCACCCACTTGCTTCTCTGTCTTCATTATTTAGAGAATACCAGAAACATTATATTTCAACGAGGGGTGACCTTGAATCTTAGACAATTCGAATCGTCGATAGGAAGACATTACAGTGTTTTGTGTGATCATTGTGTCCCAAGCTGTCGAAATGTACCCACAAACCAAACAAAAACGCTCTGAATAAACTACAGACGTGTGTTAATGTATAATAACGTGTATAATAACGTTCATGATGCATTGCGGGGCCAGCGTGAGTCGGACATCACGAGAGAGAGAGAGCTCCTAGAGGCAGATCCAAGCTCGGCTACTTTTGTTTAGAGTTTTGTATTTTATATTTCTCGACCTGTGGACCATGTGGATAGCATCATGCCGTCGTACAGGATATCGATTTGCGATAACGTCATCTTTAATTGTCTAATCGTCGTGTCGGGAAAATTGTGCATGTGTAACAGCGGGACATTCCATTGGGAGGACGGGGGTGCTACATGGGTGATACCACAGCATTGCTTGGCTTCTAGAAGGAAAAGCCTAGAAGTTATACAATATTTTTTTTGTGGGGGTGGGGGATTGACTCAGTCTTCTGTGTGCAATTTGCTGTGTTATGTTTTGCTTTCAATAATGTCCTTATTGTTTGTTTGATAACCCCTTTGTGTAACGGCAGTGGCGCGATCCAATCATTTTCTCTCTGAAGTAGAGCAGCACATTCTAGGCCGTCAGTCTAGTAGGTTACACAATGTCAGGAGAAAAAACGTCTAAAGTTTGGCAGCATTTCGAAACCATTAAAGATGATTTTTTTAAAAACATCGAAAAAAATTCAAATGCGTGATCCAAAACAATTCAAAAGACTGTCAAAAACTGTCATATCATAGCACTCACGCTGGTGCAAATGATCCTCTCTGTTGGTACTCAGTTGTGCATTTTCGCTGTTCTGCTAAATTGAATGGTGCCGCATTTGATATGCGCTGAAACACATCATTCGCATGTATTTAAGATTTCTGTCAAACACTTCTGCCATAGCCAGACCTATCTTCACACTTGGTGTTGGAGCACGGTCTGGCTGAACCCATTATCATTCTGAGATAGGGGAAAAAAATGTCTTGTTTGTATTTCTTTAAACCAATCACAATCGTCTTAGTCGGCGCTAAGCCCAGGATGCTCCCCTCAGCCTACACCCCGTCAGCCAGACGAGGTGGGAAACCCTGATAAGCCAATAGATTATTTTCAAGCGTTTAAACCACTCAAAAGTCACAAAAAATGAGCCATCATTGAGCCGCATATATAAAAAAATATATGATATATGATTTGACGATCAGTCGACGATGGGTCTGGCCTGACGAATCAGATGCGACCATGCAAAGTCTTAGCCGAGGACACCCCTACAAATTGTCTTGTGAACAAACATCAATATGAAGTTGTGAACACATCACTGTGCATCGTTCTATTGTGATACAGCTCACCGTTGCTTTCTAAAACTCTTTGTTGATGACGAACAAGGAGTGCCACAGTCTGCTAAATAAAATTTAAAAATGGCCGCGCCCAAGGACAGTGTAGCAATCTACGGAGCAGTCAAAAAAGTTTTATCCAAAACAGACTGAATGTTAAAAGAGGAGAATATGTTTTTGCTTTACTTCCAACCGGATTCGGGCCAGAGCAAAGAGAGTAAGAGTGTCACTTAATCATTTAACCTGAATGATTAAATGATTTTTAAGTTTTTTGAACAACGTAAAGTCACGGCCATATTTGGAGATAAATTACTTGGACTGTGACAGTGTGGACGATCTCACGAGACTTTCCTCCTTCTCGACCACTAACTGCTACACCGCTCGTCTGGCCGAGGGTATAGTGAACGATCAATAGGAAGGAGGAGTACAGGAAATAGTTTTGGAACGCAGCCCACGTGTTTGAATATATCTGCAGCAGCGGTGGGGCTGTACTCTGAAATCAGCCAGCCTCGTCGCCACTGTATCGGCCTCTCCACATGATAGTACTACCCTGCACTGTAGTTTATGCTTTGACTCAGCACGCGGCCATACACTCCAAACAGCATTAATCAATGTCACCACGGAGACCCCCCCCCCACCCCTCGTACACACACAGCCCCGAGAGAAAGGCTTATTTGAAAACAAATATTATATACTAGATTAGATACTATATTCAGTGTCAGTGGTTTTTCAAGGTTGGGAAAAGAGTGGTTATCATATGTATATAGGGGTGTGTTCGAGGTTAAAAGCCTCTGCTGTTCTTAGTGTTTTATAATGTTATAGTGTAGGCTATAGTGTGTTTATCATGCACTGCTATGCTGTCATAGTTTCCTGCTTTACAACTTAGCAGGGTCTCGCTCTTAGAGTCTCAAATAAAACATGAAAAACTTCAAGTATGAATAAAACAGCATGATGTGTATTCTATGTTTATATATACACCACATATCTTATACACACAGTTCTACTTTAACACTGTCCATGGGTAAGGCTAGCCAATCGGATGACTGGGGGAGTTGATTTTCTATTTTTCAATCTGTTTAAAATATTAGTTTTAATATTTAAATAGTCAACAGCCTGCATGCCCCCAGTCTTATGTTTCCATTTGCGTCTCATTAGCGTAGCGTTGGCCTGTGATTTTATTATCAATGCACATATCTGTGATATGTGTATTGATGGAAGCTTAATGCGTTCCTCTCTACGTTAATCTCTCCGCAAAGAGTCTTGACTCTTAAAATGTAAATTTTCCTGCGGACTCCCATGTTTCAATGTTTTTCCCTTTAGATCCTCGTTCTTCTAAATGTATGGGTGCCTGGTGGATCGTGGAAGGCTGTTTACATTATGAATCGGCACAGAGCGATATTGTAATACATTCCCTGGGCTGGGGGATGATATCTCAGGCGGCTTCGAGCGGTAAAGCGGGTCCACTTGACATTTCAGGAGGAGGAGGTGGTGGTGGAGGAGGAGGTGGTGGTGGTGGTGGAGGTGGATGATGCGCTTCAACAGTTATTCGGGGCACTGAATATTAAGAGGAGACGGGAGTGGGAGATGTCCTTTGGTTGCATAAAGAGCCATTCGAGGTCTGTCTGGGGAGATCAGAGCGGGGGACTCCAGCGCTATTATTCATTTTAGACAGCGCATGCTAAGGCACGCTCGCATGGATACAGTATACATGCGTCTCTGTGTTTTTTAAAAGCGCCCTTGTGCTGTGAATGTTGGAGAACCTCGAGCAGGTTGTTCAGGTGTTCACGACGTACAGCACATGGTAACCATCGGATTGAAAACAAAACAAGCACAGGGCATGGTGTTTGGTTCGGCGAGGTGTTTCAACGGAAAGATCTGGCTTCCATTTGAATCCTCCCATCACCGCTCTACAAGCGACGAGGAGTGACATCCCGGCGTGAGGGGAACAAGTCCACTTTGCCGAAGGTCGAACGTTACAGGAATAGTTATGGGGGGGAGAAATGTCAATCGAGGCAATAGGGAAAATGTCGTTGAAGAAGTTGTGCAGTTGTACTCTGTATACCTGAATATAAACTACTCATTCACTGACAATTCAAAGTGGATTCTCGCCTTTTACGAAACCGCCTCCCCTGTCTTCCTCAGAAATCAACATTGTCGTTCATAGTTCTGGTTCACAACTTTTGCCAACTTGTTACAGCGCTGATCAGAAGAAAAGACAATATTACCATGATGCCTCCATAGCTCCAGCAGAAACCCCAATACGAGTTGAGATGAGTTCCTTACCCCCCGCCATACCCTGCCTCTATCCTTACAAAACTTTGGGAGGACCTAACTTTTCCAGCTCGGGATCCAGTTCACAAGCCTGACTGTTCAAAGGCAACGGCTCTTTTCTCCGCTGGTAATGAGGCGAGGAGGAGCGGAGGCAGGCCATGGGACCCAAGAAGATATAAGAGCCGAGGGTGGTATTAGCGTTGGTGGCTCCGCACAAGCCGTTGGTTCTGCCTGGGTCCTGCTGGTTCTGGACTGGTTCAGGGCCATTATCGTATAGAACAAAGGGCTCTTTTGAATATGGTGGGCAGTGTAACCGCAAAGCCTGCCCGTCAGTGAGCCTGATGAACTGTATGGGGTATGTGTGTGTGTGTGTGTGTGTGTGTGTGTGTGTGTGTGTGTGTGTGTGTGTGTGTGTGTGTGTGTGTGTGTGTGTGTGTGTGTGTGTGTGTGTGTGTGTGTGTGTGTGTGTGTGTGTGTGTGTGTGCGTGTGTGTGTATGGAAATGAGAGGGCAAGAATCATCACCATAAAAAATAACTATCATTCATATGTTTTGGTTGTGTCATACAGCTAGTAGTAGTAAAAAAAGAAATATTACTAGAACAGCACTCCAAACCAAAGACTGAATTAAAATAAGATTTTATTTTAAAATAATAATAATTAAACGATGTATTTATAAAAACATGGTTTATTTGAATAGGCATCTTTCTTCCTACAACATACTCACACCTGTTGTGCAAAATAAAGCTTTGCATTGACCCACTTCACCCTAACGGACCACGGCCAGGTTCATATTATCCTGCAACACGTTCCTCATCCAAACATGAGGAACGTCTCCAGTGACTACAGTAGAGAACCGCTTTCCCGCCAAGGAAAGTTCCTCAGCCTCATCTGCGAAGGTGAGCACGGCAAAATTGAGGTCAGGTTAAAAAAAGCGGCAGTGATTATATCAGCCAATTCTTCGTGCAACCGCCATTTTAATTAAAAGGAGGAAAAGTCTGTTAGAGGGAGGCGTCCTGCCATGCTTATTAAAACAGGAAAGACATGAAATCATATCCCCCTTTGATTTATCTCTTATGTTTTATACAAGAAGCCCACATGGAAATGTTGAAAATATATTATGTATAATCTATCAATATGTATGTGGATGTTGAATTTTTAGTAGGACAACCTTCTTTTTTTTTGACACTTGTGTGGACATAAAAATCCACAGTATCCGCTCAAATATTTTTCAGGTAAAAACTAAATCCATTTAAAAATCCAACATACAATAAAAATGAATATGAATGAATAAACATGTCTGCTGCAAATAAATCAGCGTTCATACAAATCCACAACAGTGAACTTTATTTGCACAGAAGATCAACAACAATTACATTGTCGATTTTTTGTCAAGATCAGAACTAAGGCTGTATGTGTAAATGTGGTTCAACTTGAAGCAGATCAGATCTATTTTATGAAATATCGAGTAATCAATTCCAGAAAACGACTGTTTAATCTTAATGGGTACACAGCCATGTGCCAGTCAAACACCTTTGATCTGGCTTCACGTGTCCTGCAGTGCTGCAGTGTATATTTACAATGCCTTGGAACACGAGCGGCAGCATGCTTTATGCCTCTGCAGCAGATGTTCTTGAAAAATGCTACCTTCCACTCATTAGCATAACAAACACTCTGGTCTCGTATTTCCAAATGTCACCCAGGGCAGACAACAATTAATCAAAGTTGACAGCATTTGAACAACTGCTCTGTTCTGACCTTGAGCTGTGATCAGTCAGAGTGGTCTGCAAACAAATCGCATGTCTGTTATGGCTTCAAATAGTTAGCCACGTTTCCTCAGTCTGACTCTGATGGGTAGAGACGTGTCTTTGCTCATCAGGGGAACGGTAATGGCTAATAGTTAGGGTGTTTGACTCCCAGCTGAACGGTTCTGGGTACGAACCGCAATGTCCACTGGCGGACTCAGGGGGGGGGGGACCCCCCCCCCCATTGGAAGTGCCCTATTGGCCACCCTTCAAATCTGGGTTAACAGGGTGTTTCACTTCATATTTGTTTGGACCAATCATGTTGCTGGCGGTGGGGATCTGTAAGAGGACGGGACAGACTCGGCCAGCAGTAGTAAGCTGTGTCTGTAAAGGTTTCAAACTATAGAAATACACTTATTAAAACCCCCTTCTGAAAGATTCATCCACTTGTGGATAAGTTTTCTTTGGTAGAATATCTCGATAACGGAACAGGAAACAAGGCCCAGAAGTTTAACTAAATGACAAGTACCATACGTACACGACCCTGGAAACACACACACACACACACACACACACTCTTTCCAGCTTTTCATCAAACCGAGGACAGGGAGACATGTCCCCGTGAGGTTAATGTCCCCTGACTGTTCACCGGCCCCCGCGTGTTCACCGCCTTTCCCCCGTCTTTCCCCCGTCTCTCCTCTCCCCCCATCTGCTGTCGCCAGGAGCAACAGGCGAGTGGGGGGGGCGGAGCCTCTGCCTCCAAGTGTCTATGAGACGTTGACGGGAAACGTGACGGCAGAGAAGACGACGTGCGGCTCATCTCATTACCCCCGGTCGCCACGGCGACGCGGGGATCATAATTAATCTTCATTGAGAGGCCCGTCGGCGTGACAGGCTAAATGACGGGAGGGGGCGGCGCGGGGGGCTGTGGGGGGGAGGGGGTGGGGGAGGGTGGGGGAGAGAGCGGTGTCCTCCAACACGGCGTCAAAGTGGAATTCAATGGAGCCTAATGGAGGGAGCAGGGGAACTCAGCACGCCGCCACTCGCCCTCGCTGGATGCAGGAAGTGAAGGGAAGAGCAACGGCAACACACACACTAACGCACGCACACACATACACACGCACACACACACACACACACACACACACAAACGCACACGCACAGAGACACACGCGCACACACACATACACACGCACACAGAGACACACGCGCACACACACACACAAACGCACACGCAGAGACACACGCGCACACACACACACACACACTAACGCACGCACACACACACACACGCACACACACACACACACACAAACGCACACGCACAGAGACACATGCGCACACACACACACAGACACACACACACAGACAGAGAGACCTAGAGGAACATGGACACCCTCTATGGGCCTCACATCAGAGACGATGTGTTTATAAAACTGAGGTTGAAGTGTGTGGTGGCATCCACGGACTGTAGACCAACACGAAACGGTCACGGCCTCAGATCAGTTACATGGCGAGGCTGCCTTATTGGCTCAAACACGTCGTTTCAGTTGCTGTGAAAGGGCCAAGCAGTTAGGGACAAGGTCGATTTGATTCAAACAGAAGGGTCTGTTTCCCAAACAGGTGATAAACCAGCAAACTGTGTTTTTTGTTTGCTGGTTCAGTCCAACTTCAGTTCAGAATTTACAAGATTTACCTGAAACACAAGGGATATTTATACCAGGAGGCCAAACCAACGCAAGCATAAAGGGGAGGCCTGCAAATGACTGTATAGCAACAGAGGTCTATGCTCTCTTGTGTTCCCAACGCTGCATGGGACCCAGCTCCTGGTACGAGGGTTAGGGTTAGGGTTCCCGTCAAACGGCTGAATCCAGACGGGCTTTCCACAGACACACACAGAGTCAGGGATGTGTTTACACTCAGGCAGCCGCTCCGCGGCAATCAATCCACCAAATCGATGCTAACGCCTCTGGAGCTCATCAGTTTTAACATTTCAAACAGCCCAGAGGAGAAAAGAAAAACCCCAACTGTTTATTCTGGCATAATGGCATGCATGCATGTGTTTACTACGATTTACACGCAGCTGCCTCCCAGCAATGCTATCAGAGCGATGCGAGATGATGGTTGGAGAAATGTCAATAGATTTGCCCCGCCGTTTTATCAGTTAGCTCATTTTTTCGCTTAGAAGTCAAAACGTTTTATTTTGGGTTCATAGCCACTGTCAAAACATACTACAGTATTGTACACAAAGCCCTGACAATTACATCTTCGTTTCATCTCAAAAGAATAGTACTTACACATCTTGGTGAGGCTTTAATGTGAAAGCGATATGTGGCGTCGAGGAAAGCAAGTGAAAAATACAGTTTAATACACACAGAGAGGAACCCAGACAGTGTTATCAATTGTTTTTTTAAATAGTTGAAATCATGCGTGCGTGTGTGTGTGTGTGTGTGTGTGTAAGTACATATATGCATTGGTCTGTAGATTTTTGTCACAAAGGATAACTTATGATTATTGTTGTTGTTGGCCCAAATGGTCTGTGTATCATACTAGTTTAGTGACAGGGATGTTCCCATGGGAGCTAGCTGGTAGCATGATAAACACAGAGCACACAGCTCCATCGTAGCATGCGTGTCAACATGACAAAGTGACACAAGCACGGACGTTATAATGAGACTAAAAACCATTTATTATTCACCTTTATTACTCTGCATGCACTCAGCAGCCAATCAACTGCTCCCGTCCCGGCCAGGTGATTAAAGAACATCCATAACGATAAATACTAAGTATTCAGGGGAGAGAGCCTTGAATGGAGAATACATTACTATTTTACCATTCATATTTTATTTTGTCATTTAGCAGATGCTTTTATCCAAAGTGACTAGCAGTGAATGTTGTTTGAGAAACATGTCATTAAGGAGCAGGTAGGAGTTAGAACACATCTTGCTCAAGGGTGCCTACTGGTAGACTGCGGACACTGGGGAGTCCCAACCCTTCGGCTGGGAGCTGGAGTACAGAATATTCTCACACCACCATCTTTATCAGGTCGGTGCAGCAACACACAGAAGGTGATGCACACCTACTACCATCAGACCAATACAACCCCCCAGGTACAACTCTATTACTACCATCAGACCAATACAACCCCCCAGGTACAACTACCATCAGGGTGGTTCAATTACATTTAAACATCCTGCACTTATATTCAATTACATTTAAACATCTAGTACTTATAATCAGTGACATTTAAACATCTAGTACTTATGATCAGTTACATTTAAACATCTAGTACTTATGATCAGTTACATTTAAACATCTAGTACTTATGATCAGTTACATTAAAACATCTAGTACTTATGATCAGTTACATTTAAACATCTAGTACTTATGATCAGTTACATTTAAACATCTAGTACTTATAATCAGTTACATTAAAACAGCTAGTACTTATAAGAATAAGCCAAGCAAAGATGTATATTTCAGGACTGATAATGCAGAAGAATGTCGAAGCAACTATGTGACTGTAACTGTGACTATGATTTACTTCATTGTACGCATTATATATATAAAAAAATATATTAGGTGTGTAATGTCACTCAAATTCTAGTCATATACACGTTAATGAATGGAGTCTTCTTGCCATGGTTGGCCTTGTACAACTCTGTTGAGAATGGCTATATTTTAGCTGATCTTAAAAGAGATGGCTGTAGAAGGTGCGTTTCTATGGCTGCCGTTTCTACGATTCAATTTCATAGGGGCCCTAGGGGCCAATCAGCTTCGTTCTAAGGTGGTTCCAGGAAGTGTTATTTGTATTATGGCTTTTAGTGTGCCTCTAGTTGTTGTTTTTTCTCTCCATCAGTTCATCATTGCTTCTTTTGCCATTTAATCGATAGTCCGTTTGTAGATAATGACGAGATGGTCATCATCCCCACTGCAATCACCGTAGTCACCGCTCCTCCTGTCTACTGTTCAGTCTCTCAGTCCTGATCTACGCTCTGGTTTCTGGCACTTACAGCCGGCATGTCCTCACCGAAGGTCACACAACATTAGACAACCAAAGTGTTGGGTGTCTTATGGAAAATAAAAAATGTGTGCACTTTGTCGTTCTTAGCACTTACGTAGCATTTATACCGCACTTTGTATCTTGAGACGTCACCATTATGCACGCGGCTTGTCTTTGTGGTTCCTGTCTGCTTCTTTAGAAAATGTGTTGTGCAGCACTTGCATTGTATGCTCCAGTTCTGATTGGATGCTGTGATTGTTCTCACCCTCACTGTCATCGTAGATGATAGTGTCTGCTAAACCACTAAATGTAAATGGGTACGGGTTGATTGGTCAGAAACGTGTCTGTACGGTTCTATATACGCCTACACAAAAAAAAAAGGATTATATATGATATTATTTTATATGGAATAGTAATCAGCATATTCACTATATGCCTATGTGAAATAAAGCCTCTGTGAACTAAAGGCTGTGGTAGCCAGACAGATCTGATTGGTTCCCTGCTGTGGAGAAGTGTTGGATGTGCAGCAGACATCTTGGATCAAGAAGACTCTCTGTTCTGTCTTTCTCATATCCACAAAACCTTTTAACGCCACCAACAACAATATCTGTTGAATGTCACTGCGGGCCTCGATTTCACATCCCTCCACAATCACAATTGTTGTTATTATCTATCAAAAGAAGCTCTACATTTTCCTCACAGTCGACAATAAATCACAGCCTACGTTTCATATGAAGGCCCCAGAGTCGATTTCACACACATACTATTTATTTAATAGACACCTTTATCCAAAGCAACGTACAGTAAAGATACATGTCATTAAGGAGCATGTATAGGGTTAGACATTGTGGACATTGGAGATGGAGCGACTGGGCGTGGAACACCGGAACACTATCCTGTCTCCCTACTCACCTCATTTAGTATCCAGCAGTTGACCCAGATCCCCCTCTGACCTTTCTGACAAGCACTGCCTTTTTAAACTTTAAACTAATTTCCCCCCCCACACTGACTTTTCTACACTATTATACTTCTGCACCATCTACTTCACATCCGCTATTCTCAGCGTGTCTTGCCCTAGCTTGCCTTAAATGGTTTCCTGGGTGGCGAGAGACACACCTGTGGCGCTGGCACATCAGACTAATGCATCGCAGATCGCCACCAACAGATGGGCTACACTATCTCATTAACATCCACAATCCACCTGGGCGTCTGCGACGTCATCGGCCGTCCAGATTCTGGTTCAGATCATTCATATTCATGAGCGCTCCCGCTCCCTCGCTCTCTCTCTCTGACAGTATGATGAAAGGGGTCGTCCGAGCATATGGGATGTGGAAATGGATCATATCGTGATCTTTACCTACACGAATCCTCTGCTATCACGAAACACCTCCAAAGTTTGAGTTTATTATGCACAGGCAATGTGCCGGTATTTTTAATTTCCCTACACTTCCATTCAGACATCTCGGTGTATTGACAAATATAATATGGATGTGAATTAGTGTTTCATGAATAGTTCCTGTCTGTACGGATAAACGGTATATCTATGATGCCACACACCGGTTGGGTCCAAATCCATCAGCTTCCTGCGAGCTGATTAGCAATTGGGGAGAAGAAGGGAGGGGGAGGGAGGGGGTGATTGACTTCTCCATTAAACGACCTGTCACTCATCCTCACCTGACCCCCCTCACAACACCAGGTGACCACGGGTCTGGCGCCTGTGTCCTTCATTTTGTTTGCCATCTCCTGTTTGTTAATCTGTAGCACTGATTGCTTTTTTCCCCGCTGCCGACGCCGTCAGAGCACAATCTGGCGACCCGCCTCCCGTGTCACCGCTGACCAAACGTAATCAAGCGGACAGATGATGTTCATACCGCCGCGAGGTGCATACACCTCAGCGGCGAGATTGGCCCGTGAAGAGCCGCGACGGGGTCCAGACAGTTAGCTAACCGGGTTCGCACCCTCGTTCGCTAGCCTTATTAAGATGTGCAGCGGAAAAATGAATAAGAAAACTGTACCTGTTGCATCTCATCTGTCAAACTGTAATGTTTGTCTTTATGTACAGGGGTATGTATCCATCTCTGTGTAATGTTTGTCTTTATGTACAGGGGTATGTATCCATCTCTGTGTAATGTTTGTCTTTATGTACAGGGGTATGTATCCATCTCTGTGTAATGTTTGTCTTTATGTACAGGGGTATGTATCCATCTCTGTGTAATGTTTGTCTTTATGTACAGGGGTATGTATCCATCTCTGTGTAATGTTTGTCTTTATGTACAGGGGTATGTATCCATCTCTGTGTACCCATGCTGCGTGAGCTGTAGCCAACCTACTCAGTGAATAAAATCCTCCGTGATGGATTCCTTTGTTTGTTTTTCATTATGTCTTTGTACCCTTGCCTTTACTACCTGTATTGATCTGAAATAAAACCAACTAAAGCTTAATGAATCCTTCCGAGGTATAGTCTAATGGCAGGGTCCTCCAAGAGACAGCATGAAATGCATTCATTATGCATATATTACTTCATATTTCTAAGTAAAACATGATGTTAGCCTGGGACGTTGTGTGAATGTTATTTGATCCTCCAAGATGTGATTGGATTGTGCAAAGGCGACAAAGCGCTGCTGGCTAACTGTGTGTTAGCTGGTAGTAGATTTTATGAGACGAAGGGCAGAAATAGTCACGCTCCCAGTACAGAAACGCTTGCGTGATCACAAAAAACGTGTAGAATAACGTTGATATAAAGACAGTAGGAGGAAAAGACTGATTGTCCTCTCATTTTCTTTCCAACATTAACCTTTGGCCTGCGTAATACCGGGCGTAGTTCTTAAGACAGAGCGAAGGCTATACTCATGTCGTGTAGCCTGGGAGACCTCTAACTCTGTGATCGCTTGGTTTATTGCTCCACAGAATAATGGCTTTGATACTGCTAATGCTTTTAACTGCTCTGTTTGTACTGACATAGCGAAAAACGCAGGCTTCTTGTCTCTGAAATGTGCCATTGGAGAATAGGCCAAACTGGCGGTGTTTTCAATTCATCTCAACTCTCATCAAGGTGTTTTTGTATTTTTTTGTTGATTTAAGAGAGAGGGGAAAGTTATGTTGGAAAAAAAGCAATATTTGATTTTATTTTATTTTAGTTTCTATTCTTTTTTTTAGATCAAATACCGCTAGCTGCAAAAAAGACCAGACAGTTTTTACAGTGCTACTTTCTGAAAACAAACAGAAATCATTATTGCAGTGTTGCAGGCACACAACAATGTTGAAAAGGAATAATAAAATATTAAATCAATGTCTGAAAAACTCAGATGTTTGAAAAACGTGCTGGTTAGAAAGAGGAGACTGGAATGGGAAACGTGTCATGGAGATAACATCTAAAGACCAATTTGCCTTTCCAACATTTCCAAAACAACATTCCTACTCACGTGGACTGATTGCTTTAGCATGGATCGCAACATTCCGAGACATGAACCCGGTCGTCCTAATTACACGATTGGGTAATATACCGGTTTTGACATGTGAATAACATTCTCAGCTATACACCTTTTCTCTGCTCCAGGGACAGCAGCAGCAGCAGATGTGGATCCAGATGCATATTCTGGCTTCCTAATCCTAAACCAGCCCTTCGTTGTAACAGATCCACTGATTACTGTAGAGCCAAGAGGCAGTCGGCTGCCACATGATTCTGTCTTTTCTCTGTCTTGTGTTTCTCAGTGAAATGAGATAAAAGCTTGCGTGTTGATTTCTTCTTTGGGGGTGCGAAGCTTTCACAGGGGTTACTCCAGATTAGATGAAAAACATTATGGAAATGACTTGGCCACCTGCCCTTCGGCAGTTTTAAAATGCTTTAGCCTTGCAGCGAGACAGTAAAATATTTCTGCACAGAATATATATATAAACAATAATATATATATATTGCAGATATTCCTTTTTATTCTGATTTGTATTTAATCTCCTCTTGTTTGATTTGCACTGCTCTTTCTGCTGTTGTAACACCTGAACTTCGAGAATTAATGATTACCTGTAAAGAGCCACGACAGCGTCCAGACAATTAGCTAACCAGGTTTGCAATTTGCACCCTCTTTCGCTAGCCTTATTTTATATATATATATATATATATATATTGCAGATATTCCTTTTTATTCTGATTTGTATTTAATCTCCTCTTGTTTGATTTGCACTGCTCTTTCTGCTGCTGTAACACCTGAACTTACATGAACATTCATCGACATACAACTTCATAGAACTTATAACTAGGCCTCCGAGTCTCAATGTGTTATGGTTTGAGCTGATCGGGGTTTGAGGTTCTCTGGTTTAGCCTATTAGACGACCGACTCTGATAGCTTTGATGTGGGTGCTCATCTATTTCATGGCTTCAGCCAGACCATGTACTTCCAGCTAACTTTTTGAATTATATTTTTCTCCTGTTGCTCTGGTTGAGGCAGAGCTCAGCCTTGCTTCCATGCATTTTAACAAGCTCATACACAGGTCATTCACAGGTGTAGCACTACACATAGTGTCTCACACACTTGAAGCTGAACACAGCCAGGCAGGCCAGTGTGTAAAAGCAGAGCACAGTGTTTATAAGCCAGCGTGGAAGTCATTTTAGTTGGTTCCTTCGTTAGATAGAAGCACAGGGAGCAGGAGACCAGCAACCTGTCTGGAGACCTCGTCCACACGTATACGGGTATTTCTAAAAATGTAGTATTTTCTCTGTGCTTCAGCCTCCCGTCTGCACCAAAACAGCATTTCAGGTCACTGAAAATAAAGTTTTTGAAAAACTCCCTCCAGGGTGGAGATTTTTTTCAAAACTTTTTGATTCCCTCCGGGGATCAATAAAGTATTTCTGATTCTGATTCTGATTCTGATTCTGTGTATTCGTACGGACCTCGTGTGGACCGGTGACACAGAGGTTGGGCAAAACGATGACATCATGACCTGGATTTACACATGGTGACTGTTTCACATGTTGAGAGAGGGATTTTGATACGGGATACAAGAGTCTCTTCCGGCACAGACGGTGAGGTTGAGGAGGACACGTGTCATTTCACTACACACCCCGTGTATGTATGTGACAAATAAACACCTTGAGCCTTGAACCTTGAACGTGGGGAAGGGAAGGATGTTTGAGTCCTCACACCGTCAGGCGTACAAGCAGACACAACAAGTCAGCATCTGGTTTACTGGAGGAGCCATCTGCTATACAGACAGTACACAACGAGGACAGACGGAGAGACAGGCAGACAGACAGATAGACAGACAGTAATCGTGATTGTGATGAAGCACTAATGCGTTGAGACAAAGGTGTGCGTTAAGCTGAATCAAACATGGCTGCTGGGGTGACGGACACAGAGAGAAAAAGAGACAACGAAACTGATAAGCAGAACTATAGTCAAAGTAGGACTAGTGCTAACAACTTGTGATCTTTGTTATAGTTAGTTTTCTTTTGTACTGGTGAAAGTACTTTTTGACAAATCTATTTTCATATTTGTCAATCTTTTTGTTGACTTTGTTTGTTATTGTAAATAAATGCCCACTGCGGCTTTTGAAACTCCTCTCCTGATCATTTTTGGGCCTGATCACACCCTTCTCACCATCATCATCATCGTACTTCCTCACCACAGTAATTTTGAGTATGTCTGTAATATGGAGGCACTGAGAATGTGATTGAGCTCATTATGGAATGCAGGTAAGCCAGAATAGCAACACTCTAATGACATGAACTCTTCTGTGCGAGAGCCCTGAATGTTAATGGTCTCTAATGGAAATAGCTGCCATGTTCCTCCTCTACTTAATAATGATCCACAAGTGACACATTAATCCAACATGGAGGATGGATCCATCATGGATGCTAGATCCAACATGGAGGATGGATCCATCATGGATGCTAGATCCAACATGGTGGATGGAGCCATCATGGATGTTAGATCCAACATGGAGGATGGATCCATCATGGATGCTAGGTCCATCATGGATGCTAGATCCAACATGGTAGTAGATTGTCACTCTAAACATAGTGAGGGAGGTTAGTCGGTTCTCCACTGACTCCAAAAGGCTGTGGTTTTAACCTCTTAATTGACTAACTACATTAAGCATTTAGATTGATTTTGTTTGTGCTTTGTTGTGGTGTGTAATGCACCGTTAAATATTGTATAATGAACAAGCTAAAATGTAAGGAAATGAACTAGCCAAAAAATACACCATTAAAACTTCACCATTAAAATACCCAAACCAATACAAAAGTGAAATACATACTCATATATATATATTTTTATTGAACACTATGTTGATCTAAACGGTTGATCTATCCATCTAAACTAGCTCTTACTGCACACACAATTAAATTAACATTTTTATACATCCCATTATTTTGTATATTTATGTAGTGGTGAAATAATACTGCAGTATTGCATAGTGCATAGCTGTGCATTAGTAGTAGCAGCACAACGACACAGGACTAGACCCATTGCTCTTTGCATTCTCCTCATTGCCGTTGTCGTCCTATCTTCTGATTACAAAGAGCCAACAGTATCTCCTCTGTAATCTCTCTCGTTCCAAAGGAGAGTTCTCTTAGATTAAATCTCCACTACCCATGCATGTCAATGCTGTTCCCCCCGGAAACACGAACCAGGGCGACCACTGAAGACACATGTTATTATGACTTGCATTATTTCCATAGATATGAGACACAGTCCTGCTAGATCAAGTGATATTTGCCTGAGCCTCGCTAACCCTCTGTTTGATTGGCCGCGGACACACCTTCTGCTGCTGCCTGTCTGTGACCTGGGGGAGATCCGGTAGATACCCTCGTATGCAAGTCGCAAGCAGAAGGACATCGGGGCTCACCAAGACGACGCTGAGAATAATAGACTGGCTGAGAGAGAGAGACTATATTCACAGAGAGAGAGAGACTATGTTCACCCAGAGGAGATGGAGGGAGAGAGAGAGAGAGAGAGAGAGAGAGAGATGGTAAATGAATCTAGGGGTTTTGGAGCAGGCTCAGAGAGAGGTTCAGGGGTTCTGCAGTCTGGTTTCTCCTCAGCATGGTGGGGGTTGTAGCAGCAGATGAGGAACACTAGGAGCTTCTGATCTCGCTTCACTGGGCTGAGGTTCCCTTGATTCACTATTAAGGACTAAAGACATTGGTGGCTGGTTTAAACAGCCTCACCTGGTCTGAGTCAGACTGATTAGACTCTGGGGCTGCTGGGTGAGGCTGCACACCTGTGGGGCATTGGCCAATCAAGGCCCACAGGTTAAACCAGACACCACACACACACACTCAGGAGGAGCGCTAGCATGTCAGCAGCTACCACCTGCTCTGCTTGCTTAAACCATTCTCAAACTCTGCAATAAACTGGTTTAATAATCATCTGCCTGTGTCCTGATGTTGGAGGAGCCCAGAACAGCCACTTAGATGGCATGTGGCTGGGGAGACTGCTACGGTTACGTTTCATCCAAGGCCATTTACACTACAGTGAATGCATTTTTAGATATTTAGATATTAGATATTTTAGGATCATGCAGGTCATGTTAGGGAAACTTGCTCAAGGATTCCTACAGGGTAGACTGTGGACATTGGGGTTTGATCCCAGAACCTCTGGGCTGGATGTCTAAGGCTGCTGTCCATGCAGCTTGTCCTTCACCAGCTCAGAGAGACTGCTGGTGGTGAGCTGTACTTTTATCACGCCAAGCCAGGAACAAAATACCCAAGATGCAGTGTGGTTGGCCGGCTGCACGCCACGCCACAGCGCTTGATCACTGCCCCCACCACTGCATACTCTGGGTTCTGACTTTGGGCCGATGTTGGCGATATCGGAGACATTATTACACAACAGAGGGTGTAATCAAATGTTAATCAACAGCACAATATGAATCATTGATTTTCAAACAAAGTTGCTCATCGATTGGCCGTTATGAAGAGCAATTATTTACGAAAATGATATTTTCCACACTGATATTTTCCCCAACACTCAGGACACACTGGTAGGTTTGAAATGCCTTGTTTGGTAGCACACCTGTGCTGTGCCTCTAATATGGTCGTCTCATGTATACAGTATTTAATATTCAAATGGTTTCATGTCGGAGGAGACCGCTAATAAATAGAACAGTAGAACACCACCAGACCAGAAAGTTACGGTGCTACACAGGTCCAATCAGCGCCACGGGGTGATTAACCATTAACCAATCAGCGCCACGGGCGGGTATGTTGGTCTCTAGTTGGTCTCTAGTGATTGGTTAAGGAAAAATCGAATCCCCCTCCCCACGGAAATCGTTAGAGTGGAGGCAGTGTCAGACTGAAGATGGAAATGGAGTGTAACAACAATTGCGTTTGATATCAGGCAAATGCAGTGTGTCTTATCTATACGTTATACGTTATAATAATTACGCTATAGCGTTTATGCTGTCGGGATATTCACTTTTATTTATTATAGGAGGTATTAAGAATTAAACTTTTTATAAATGGCCAGAGCATCTCTTAAGATTATGTTTTGCTGAAAGCGGCCATATAATCCCCACAATGAATAATAATCAGGATAGCTATATTGTCAAGGTCTACATTATTAGCATAACTCAACAGCCGCCGTGCCCTCCGGTTCTGTCCCTGGCCATTCCTCATTTGACTCTACACAGAAGAGGAGGGAGCAACAATAATGAAGGCAACTGTTCCTACAAGTCCTCCGAGTCCCTTACTGAGGGGCCCATGGAGGACCTTGGCTTGTCCAGACACGTCCTGCTCTATTGAAGACAACCTTAAGCCCACCGTGGTTTCTAAAGCACGTGCACACGCTCGCACGCAAGCACACACACACACACACCCTGGGAACAGACCCTGGATCCTCTTTATCTGCATGTACAGAATACAAGTACAGAATACAAGTACATGTACAGAATTATCCCTCCATTCTCTTTATTCCTCTCTCTCTCTCTCTCTCTCTCTCTCCCCTTCCCACTCACTTCATGATGTCTCTGGAGGGTTGCTAGTTCGATCCTCTTGACAAGCACTTGGCTCAGGTGCCTGTTAAGGTGCCATTGAGCAAGGCACCTCACCTCTCCCTGCTGACCAACTGTGTGTGTGTGTGTGTGTGTGTGTGGGTGCGTGTGAGCTTCAGAAAAGCTTCATTCAGAAGTGCAAATAGTCACTTGCTTTCCTTTCAGACTTCCACGGCTCTGAATCCATTTGCTTTTCAGGTGCGTTGGCTTTTGTGTGCCACCAGAAGGACAGAGGCACGGCGTTCTGACGCTTTGTCAAGGTTTCCCTCGAGGTCTCTCTCTTTGGCGGAGACAAGTTGTTAGCACAGTGGATTGAGTTGTTGTATTTTCAGCAGGTTCCATCTTGTCAGATGCAGTACATGTAGGGTTCTATAATCACATGTTGGGTTCTATAATCACATGTAGGGTTCTGTAATCACATGTAGGGTTCTATAATCACATGTTGGGTTCTATAATCACATGTTGGATTCTATAATCACATGTTGGGCTCAGTGGAAAGTCTGTGTTAGAGGCATATATTGTTCCTTTCCCAACAGTGCATAGAAAAATGTTATAGCAATAACAAAATGAATACATCACCAAACAGCTTTTTAAGATATGCATTATAATCTTTCTGACTTGCAATATAGGAATAATAAGAGTTTTTAGGGTGAATAAATAAATCAATGTTCAGGTTAATTCCATGTTGACATGGAATTTTCTTAATTGATAAAAAAAACAAAAAAAAAACTCCACGTTGTCATGACTACGATGAACCGATCTGTGGCGCTGATGGGACAAGCAGCTCGTGTCCAATGCCAGATTGCCCTCTAGTGGCCATCCTGTGTCATCACAAATAAAAGCCACACGGATAGTGACAACCCGCTGTGCTTGATTGGAGACGAGAGGAGAATCTTGTGACCTGGCCATCCATTCAAGTCATTGGTTTTCATTGTATCTGTATAAACCCTACGTAAGCAATTCAGCAAATGCACAGTATCGACTGGACTGTCGAGAGTTGTCTAAAATGTCAACTTGAGAAAAAAAATTCTTGCGCGGGCACTTTATCTTTCCATGACATTTGTGTGCATTCAACAAGAAAATATCTTTGTTATAGTGGACAGGACGTTACAGTTGACACACTTCTCCTGCAGGATAGTCTACTGGTGTTCAAACCCCCACTGTCCACAGTACCTGGAGGCATGCTTGAGCGAGATGGTGAAATGTACTGTAACGCTGTGCTCTCTCTGTAACCCTGATGTATTGTTCTATGCTGAGATTTTAATCTGGTTAAATAAAGGTTAAATACAAATGTGCTTTGGATGAAGGCTTCTGCTAAATGACTTGATAGTTACTGGCATACATCCGCCTCTAAAGAGGACCACATTGGATTGCATTGTTTGGGTACGGCACAAATGACCCTCTGTGGGTCAGAACCAACCGCCGTGCTGATGGTCATGCGCTCCACCCCCCCTGTCCTTGAATATAATAACATAGATTCACTCATTCAAATGACATTGTGATGAAAGACAGCGGCACACACACACAGCCATAGTCATTATGCTATTGGCTTGTATTCCATCCTCTATCCAGTGCTATGACCTCTCAATGTCTTGTGTAGTAATGCATCTGTAGTGTGCATGGTACACTGCCTGCATCCAATACATTCTTCACTTTACCCCCCAAATGAAATCGATAGTTTATTAGTGGATGCATGTGCGTCGTGCATGTGTGTGTCTGCAGCAGGCCGGTAATAGTATATACTTCGTTCGAACACTTCCTCAAGTTGTGCTTCGGCTCTTGGACGATGGACGGGTGACGGAGGAGAAGCAGAAGCGTGTGAAGGAGAGTTCAGGTGAAGGTGCTACGTGGTGCAGCAAGCTGTGGGCTGATGATGCTCACGCTTCACAATGGCCCCTGAGTGAAGTGAGCCAAGGAATTCAAATGACTACACTTGCGGGTCCCCGTTGGGCCCTCACACACGCATAGCCACCCCACGCGTGCACTCCCCCCCCCCCCCCCCCCCCCCCCCCCCCCCCCAAAAAAAAAAACCCCCCAAAAAAAAAAAAACACCCCCCCCCACCCACACCAACCCACACCCCCCCCCCCCCCCCCCCCCACCCCCCACTACTGCTACAGACCCCTCTAATGATAAGTGGCAGAGAGACAAGGAACTGGGATTACAATGTGTTTATTGTAGCCACACACAGCAGGGGTTACACTCAGAGAGAGAGAGCGATAGAGGTTAGAGATAGAGAGGTCCAGGCGG
>OOFB01026001.1:3855-14096 GCA_900323305.1 Trachyrincus murrayi
AATAGTGTTAGGCCTATATATTGTACAATTTGAGAGACATATTCGTTTGAGAGACATTTAATATATTTGGTATACTTAATAGATTGCATATAATATATACAGACAGAACAGTTATATTTCACATTGGTGCTATCATGACTGATCACTTCTACCTGGCGAAGCTGGGTTTGAATGACGGTAACCGCAGGCTTCGCCGTCGCCTTCGGTCTTTTTTATCTCGCACGGATGGGAGCGCGCATCTTTTGTCCTGCGAGTCGTTTTTCACACGGTTAGGGTGGATCCTCTACAAACAGCTAGCCATGTGTCTTTGTAGTTGCCAACTTAGTTAACTTAGTTAGTTGCGACTTAATTATGACTCAAAACCAGATTTTTGTCTGCAGGTGGACTTAATTGCTTACATGAGGAATGTTATTATTGAAAGGTGCCTGGTCGTCACGTTGCTGTAGATGTCCAGACTATGCCCAAAGACCTCCAGCTCCCACACTCCAGATGGGAGGCAGCACATTGTGGTGGTTAGGGAGATCCACTCCCAGATGAAAGGTACTGGGTTCCATCCTCAATATCTGCAGCCTACCTGTAGCCTACCTGTGTGGACCTGTTCCTTAATGACATGTTTCTGAGATCACTGTAAGTCGCTTTAGATAAAAACATCTGCTAAATGACTAAATAGTAATAGCTGACAGATCAGCACCACGACTAGCTCTGCTACCTGGGGACTGCTGCTCTGCACGTTTTGGAGCATGTTGTTTAAAATAGGTTTAAACCCAGAGGGAGTGTTCCATGTCTTATGTGTCTGGATAGTGACAGACATGATGGTGCACCATTGAGAGCATCCTCTCTGGCTGCATCACTGCATGGTACGGCAGCTGCACCGCTGCTGACCGTAAGGCCCTCCAGAGGGTGGTGAAGACAGCGGAGCGCATCATCGGTTGCCATCTACCCTCCGTGCAAGGCATCTACCCCACACGATGCCTTAGGAAAGCACGGAAAATCACAAATGACTTCAGCCACCCAGGCTTTGGACTATTCACACTGCTGCCGTCTGGTAGACGTTTCCGGAGCATTCGGGCACAGACTACCAGACTCACAAACAGTTTTTTCCCACAAGCCATCAGGCTTCTAAAGCAGTAACACTAACCTACTGATCATATCGATCACTGGAAAATCATGCCCTGGTCACTTTACCTAATTTAATGTACATATCTATCGGCACTCTTCCACTTTATACTTTATACTTTTATACTTATAATGCTAGTGTTTATTTATCTTATTATGTATATTTTTTTTTATTATGTATATTTTTTTAACTTTTCTATTTTTTGGCCCTTATTCTGTGATTGTTCTACGAATTTCACTGTTTAGAATGACCCTGTGTTATACTTTGCAAGTGATCAATAACACACTTTGACTTTGACTTTGATTTGGCTGTGCTTTTCCCCCCAGCAGCCCAGATAATCTTGCTCCATTAATAATTACTTCTACATCTTGATTGTACTAATTAACAAATCCAGGAAGTTGACTCAAAATAATACTAAATGTACATAGTAAGTACCACCACAGTACAAAAGTAAATGCTATTGATTTAAAGGATTAATAGTCTTCTTATTTTAGTTCATGGTCGCCAAAATCCGTCATTTGCTTCAATTTAGTGTTGTTGGCATCCAGTGTGCATAGTGAAAGTGATAAAAAATGTTTTCCAGTCAATCTGTAGATAAATGCATACTTAACAGAAGCCTATATCCGTAACTCTGGATGTTATTAATGCAGGATATCTACAATTAGGAGTGACCTCACACCTAATTAACCAGTGGCGCTAATTATAAGCCTGCCTGACCAATCACAATCATTAGCCTACTTGTCCTGGTCCCACACCATTTACACGGCTGGCTTAATAGACCCTTTTCACAGAGGCATCATCATAGGACAAACACAGGTGTCGCTCATAACACTGATTATGGGTCTGCTACTTGTATGTACCAGAACACGGGTAGTAGAGTCTACGGGTATACCCGTAGACTCTACTACCCGTGCCCTGAGTCTACTACCCGTGCCCTTACTACTCGTGCCCTGGTACATACAAGTGTGACAAATGGTGTTGAAATAAACTAACAAAATGTTCAATGTCTCCTTCCTGGTTGTTCTGACACATTCAGAACCGCTTTGTCGATGCCATTAATAGGTGGCAATGTGTGTGCTTATAGAAATGATATGTAATGAAATTATATTTGAAAATACTTTCAGGGACAATATAGAATGCTGAATAAAACCACTTTGACACTCGCTTGCCCAGCGGTTAGATCCGGTATGACCCGGTAGATGTCAATCAAACTGCTCATACCATATTACTGCCACACGGAGAATCCTGGAGAAATCTCTGATGAGCAAATTTTTAAACAGCATTTTATAGTAAATAACATATTTATTTATCAAACTTTGATGGATGACATTTGGGTGACAAAGGGACTTTCAGTTACCCACTTCTGTAAACAGCTTGTTCAATTTAGTCGCATGTGGCATCTTGCATTTTTCTCTTTTGTCTTTTGTTTTTACAGACGCGTTCAACGTGTTAGTGACGACGAGGCCATCACAACCATACAAAATCTCATTCGCCAAAATGTGCAATTATAACGCAGCATTATGTTCAGGCAGCCCACCTTTGAAAATATAAACCAATAAATATTTTTATTTGAAGTGCCAAAAGATGAAGGCTGTCCAAACGGTTGAGGAGGAGAGCTTCACCGGAGCCTCCTTCAGGAAAGAGCTCTGATAGGCTGAGCTACAGCCTGGTGCCAGGGCTCCCATCCCCCACCCTATCAACATGCCATCCCCCATCCCTCTCCTCACAGCCACCCCCACCCTCAGTCTCAGCCTCCTGCACCCCCACAGACAGACATTAGCCAACATAATTATTCCCCCCATATTGTCACATGCTCTCCTTTCTCACCCTCCTGTCTCCCTCTCTGCCTCCATTTCTCTTTCAGACCCCTTTCTCAGTTGGGATTGTCTCCAATCTGCCAATCAATGGATAGGCTCTCTCTCTTTCCCCCTGTGGGCCTCCCCCAGCCCCCACCAGCCCCAGCCCCCGGCCTGCTCCGTAACCACGCTTGAGCTCCGCGCAGACGCACACCGGCCACTGCTCCAGTAATGAGCGTGTTGTCCCGTGGGCGCGTGTCTCTTGCCTGCGTCACTCCGCTAGGGCTAGGGCTGGAGAGGGGAAATGGGAGGGGGGGCAGAGAAGAAAGGCAGACGGGTGGAGGAGAGAGAGGGGAGGAGGAGCCACTGTACGTCTCTGCTGCATCAGCATCCACGTCGCCACTTCTCCGCCCCTTATCACCAGAAAAAAAACTGAATCACACGGACGAAGGAAGAGAAGACCATATTAACCAGCACCACCGCTATTCCATCCGCCGCAAGCGTGGTTCAGATCAAGATACATTTACCGAGTGCAAGCGGCTGAAATTTCACATCGATGG
This sequence comes from Trachyrincus murrayi, assembly GCA_900323305.1. Taxonomy (NCBI): domain Eukaryota; kingdom Metazoa; phylum Chordata; class Actinopteri; order Gadiformes; family Macrouridae; genus Trachyrincus; species Trachyrincus murrayi. The sequence goes on from OOFB01026001.1 coordinate 7,329, forward strand.
GAGCGGCTCTCCACCAAGGCATGGCTTGAGAGGCCAGCAGCCTCCCAGCGACATGGGCAACCAGGAGGCAAAACAGAGGAAGGCTGCTGCTGCCGCGTCATCGGGGGATGGCAGCAGCACCGCTATAGATGAGGGGTGGAGAGAGGGGGGGGCGGACAAAACTAAAAAAGGCAAGAGATCTCTGGGCAGAAATGAAGGGAAGGGAGCAGGGGGGGGTGGGGAACCTGGCGCATGGCCAGCTAAGAAGAAAAACAAATCGGAGTCCAAGTCGTCCGTTTTCTCCATCCGTAAGCGAAAGAGCAACCTTAAGGGGAAAGGCGGAGCGGGCTCAAAGGAGGATGTGTTGTCATGGCAACATGACGAGCTGGACGGTGCTCAGTCTCAGGGCACCAAAACACCAGACCTGTCTGCCGATGAACTCGGCCAGTCCGATGCAGAAGCTGCTACGCACTGTGGGCCGATTGCGGGGGGGAGGAGAAGCAACAGCAACCCAAAGAGAGAGGCTGGTGGAGACACACGGAAAGCACAGCAGCCAGCTCCGACAGAGCCGGTCTCCCCCTTGGAGGAAGGCGGGCCGAAAGGAGGAAGCTCTGGGTCAGACACGGACATCTACAGCTTTCACTCAGCCACGGACCACGAGGACCTCCTGGCGGACATCCAGCTGGCAATCAGACTACAGCACCAACAGAAGCACAATGGGATACAGCTGATCTCAGAACCCAGAGGAGGGCAAGAGGGCAGCCTGAGCTGTAAATACGCTGGAGGAGAGAAGAACAGGCCAAATTATGGAGTGGAAGTGAGCAGTTTGACCTCATCCTCGGTGTTGCAGCTGACCCCAGAGTTAGAGCTGGGCTCAGATGCGCTGTCATTCCTAGACACCGGGAGGCTGCCGAGTTCTGCCAGGCAAAACAGCCTGCTACCAAATCCTTGTCTTTCTGTCACTGTAGCAGAGCGAGAGGGGGGGGGAGGGAGAAGGGAAGTGGGGATAAAGCAGGGAGATGGTGTACATGGAGAGGAGAAGACACAGAGTGAACCGGAGGCTCCTGAGGTCTTGTCTGGACAGACGGACCGGCGTGCTTTGGTGGAGCACACCTCTTCTCATACATCCACCACCATAGCAGTCAATAGGGCCACAGTGGAAAGCCTGGTTGCCGAGACGACAACAAGAGGTAAGCGCCTTCCTGATCTCCCAGAACCTCCAGTTCAGGAAGAGGGAGGGAAAAGAAGCGAGGTTGAGGAGGTACAGAATGTTCTGGAAGGACCTTGTTGTTCTGCAGACGGCCATGGTGAAGAAGACTCTTCACCATGGCCGAAGAGTGACGAACCAATCGATGGCTTGACCTCGGGGAGAGCATCGCGAGAGGGTGGCGGTCCCCTTGGCACGGGGACCAGTGTAGTGTGTGAGTGTCTGAGTGCTGAGTCAGAAGCAGAATGTCTCAGCGGTACCAGCACCACCGCCTCCATTCCTGTTCCTCAGCACAGGAGTCAGTGGCCCCCACAAGAGAGCCCCACAGTCTCCGCACAGCTCCTAAAGATGTCTACATGTTCAGCTTCCAGCGCTTCCTCACTCGGTTCCAGCGTCAAGCCTTACCCCCCCATCTTCCCCTCCTACATAAAGACCACCACACGGCAGCTCAGCTCTCCGGGCCACTCTCCTGGCCTGTCTCCGGCTCAGAGTCCCCTGTCTCACCGCAGGGTCCACAGTCAAGTCCACAGGTATGTGGGGGGCCAAGGGGGGCTTTCTCTCTTCTCTTTATCTTGTTTATCATTGGGATGGCACTACATTCAACACAACTTCAAGTATTCAATTGTCTTTTTATTTTAAAAGGTGCTGTAGGTAAGAGAGGGAGGGGCATTGTTTTGGTTGTTCATTTTCAAAATGTCCCTCTCTTCTGCTCTTCTCTGCTCTACTCTTGCCTACAGCAGCTTTAAATGCATTGAAGTTGATTGGGTGCATTCAAGTCTATTGGGCAGATCATGTGTGCAGTAAAACTAAACAAAAGTTCATACTAGCAGTGGACAAAGCTAAGAAAGTTCATTGGGTGAGTACAGGAAGCTAGGTTGTAATTACAATATCTATGTTCTATTCAAGTCATTCAAAATAAATGTACACACAAATAATGGAGGTGATAATGTCTATATGTTTGTTTAACGTGGTTTATTAATAGACGTTTTTAGAAGAATGGTTTGGGTGGGCTCAGTTTCCCAGGCCATTTACATAGTGGGATGATTGGAGGTTTTTTTATTTTATTGGTTATTCCCAATATCTCCAATACCATGTCCAAAAGCAATAATTACTAATATTTACCTTCAGGTAAACAGCTTTTTTAACCGGCATGTGTCATGAAAGGAATTGTTCACATACTTGCCTATGTACTTTGCGTGTTACTGGAGGATTCCACTAGAGCAGGGCTCCTCAACCTGTTTGTTGCTGTGGCCCGGTATTAATGGACAGTATCAGTCTCACAGTTATAACAGCGTCACACGTATAATTATTGTGCCAAGTCAAACTCTAACTAATGAAACGAATCTATCAAACTATATCAAAGTCTGTTTCTTTGCCATTGCCATGTTAGTTATGTATAACGCATCTATCCACCACAACGAAGGTGGATAATTACATTCCCTGATCTCTGATCCATATAAGGTCATGACCAAATATGGATGTTGGGACATGCATCATGTTTAGAAACACAAGGCAGCCATCATGTGCATGCAAACGTGTAGTTAAAAGTATATCTCCGGTCTAAGAGCATTTTGCGCGTGCGCGCCCGTCACAAATGTAAACAATAGCAATACAGCACTTTGGTCTGATGAGACATTTTGTAAAGTGCTTGTATGGCCATTCAATGTTCTCCACAAACTGTATTGATTCCAAAAGACAAAAGTACTATATTGCCAATGTTTACATTTGCGGCGAGAGCACGCTCGCGCTAAATGCTCTTCAGCAGAATCGGTACAAGGAAGTCATTTTGACAAATTATATTCTTAATGGATGTTTTAGTGAAGCCAGGATAGACGGTTATGATGGTTTAATCCCCCGGTATTGTCCTTTAAGATGATGAGCAGCTAGACTAGGGCCAGGTCTTTTATAGGCTGAGGAAGTGGCGCTGTCCGATGCTCCAGCGGTGTGTACACCATCTGAGGGTTTCTGTGCCAGAGGGACACCCTATAGGGCACTTAAATGTTTTATCTGTCGTAGGGGCAGCCTAGTGGGCACCTTACACTGTCTTGTGTAACATAGGGCACTCAAGAGGCCACAACACTGTCTTGTGTAACATAGGGCACTCTAGAGGCCACAACACTGTCTTGTGTAACAAAGGGCACTCTAGAGGCCACAACACTGTCTTGTGTAACATAGGGCACTCTATAGGGCACGTTGTTGTTGGTCGTCATGACGGTAGACATCAGCTAAAAAAACAAAGGTTTTCCCTGAAGCTTTCCTTCCGTGTACGCATTTCAGAACCCTAGCAGAGCGCCGGAAGGTCCAGCGCCGCCCGGGTTCCCGCAGCCTCGGCAGGCCTCTGAGCCTTTCAGCTGACTGGACGGATGAGCTGGAGCTGGAGAGGGGTCTGAAGGCACGACGGGGGGGCGAGGACAGCGAGGGCTCCGGGGAGTGTCTGGAGGGATATGGAGGCCTCTCTGAGGATAGACTCAGAGGGGGCAGCCAGCCCTTATGCAGCACCACCGGACGCTCTTCCCTTGCACACGTACCCGCCTGTGGCTTACAGGACGTCTTCAGTGGTGAGTAGAGATCATGACCTATGTCTTTTAGATGAAACCGAAACTGGGACAAATGTGCACAAGCTGTCCCAACATCAGAAATCAAGTTGAGTTGAATTACTGGAGCTGTTAACGTTTGACTTGTCGATCAAATATTTAGCATGTTGGCTCTAGAAATGCAGGATGTCTCAAATTGCAGCCACTGTGCTTTTTTTTCTCACTAAGATTTGGACGGATGTCACAGTGTCATGTAATAGTCTGAAACAATCAGTTTTGCTATAACTCTCTACAGCATTTGCCCTTCCACGACATCGGTCTCTAATCCCTCGAGAGTCTAGCTGGGTTATAGCTGCTTGACGACAACAGGCCTTTCACAAGCCTTGGTCTCCTATAAGACTATTATACTATACCTTACACTTATAGGAGCATACTGCATATCCATGTCTCATTCCTCACTTTCTGGTTATCCTTTTTCTGTTTAGATTACCAATGGTTTTCTGTAGATCTTCTCTACTTCCTCTCATGTTAAATTCCCATGGCTCCACCCTCCGCCATCATCCCATTCAGGCCGAACCCTCTTGGAGAAGCTGTTCACCCAGCAGGAGCAGGCGGAGCCGAAGGAGGCAGAGCGCCTGTGCACCAGGATCCTGGCCATGGGCCTTCTGCTCCCCTTCACCCACTGCTTCAGGGAGCAGCTAGGGGGCAGCACTGCACACATTACTAGCACCACCACCACCGCTGCCGCCGCAATAGCCAGGTTTGATGTAAGTCATGTAAACACAGAACATCTTCACTGCACGTCAGTTTTTTGTTATATTTTATTTTGCTATTTGAAAATATTAAAGAAAGCAAAATCACATTGCAGAAAATAGAAATAAGCAAGAAATAAGTAAACCAAAGAAAGAAATTCATTAATAAAAAACACATCAACAATCTAACAAAAAGTTTACGGATCAAAAAGAGAGATTTCAACCATTACAAATATACAATATAGTCTACATTGTCTACATTTCAATCATACTGCATGTCTTTAAAGACATGTATACATGCTTGTCAGAGTATGACTAGCATAGAGATGGGAACTAATGATTTATGATGCACCTGTCAACCTACAATTACATGAAACACCACCGGTGTTATGGGATAAAACCAAAGTCCATCTAAAAAAAGAAGGCTGTCAGGACATTTGGATTCTTTGGTTGTTTTGAATTCACTGGCAGTACTACACACGTTTAAATCTATGCTGAGGACAAAAGGCAGAAACTCAGAGACAAATACCTATACATGTTTATTTCGTACCAGTCATAATCGGCCATGACGGTTCTAGTAAAAAGAGAGTGCCAAGATGGAGATTCAGTCGTTTGTATATTGTTTTAGTGAAAAGCATAATGGGGTTTTTCTGTCGTCAGTCACACTTCTTTGTATGTGTGCAGCGAAAGCAGCTTTATACATGGGCAGCAGTCAGCCAGCCCCCCCACTCTCTGGAGCCCTTGGAGGGCAGACTGCCTGCTCAGGTCAGGGGTCTTTGGCCATCGGTAGGAGCTGGTGCCGGAGAACCGGAAAGGGCCGGACTAAAATACCCAGATACCGGTAAGGGCTTAAAGAATACAGTAACACAGTACACATCACCTGTTGTCTTTGTTTATTAAGATTGCTATTTCATAACAGTTGGTTTTTTACTCTCTTTTTCACACGATATTTTGCCATCTTTAGAGGAATGCGAAGGTGAGTGAGAATTTGAGTGTTATTAATTTAGGCGGTGCATATTTAGATTTGTTTTTTTAAATTGCTTGATCTAAGGAGGGGTTGTGAAGCCCCCATGTCAAAATCACACACACACACACACACACACACACACACACACACATTACTGTAGTTTGGCCTAGCCATGTGGCCACTGTGACAAGATTGTGATTTCGATTTCGTACATTAATAAAAAATAGAGCAATTTTTAGCTTGTTCTCTGCCTCACCTGGAAGGTGTTTTGGATAAAGGTGTCTGCTAGATGTCTGCTAGGTGTCTGCTAGGTGTCTGCTAGGTGTCTGCAAGGTGTCTGCTAGGTGTCTGCTAGATGTCTGCTAGGTGTCTGCTATGTGTCTGCTAGGTGTCTGCTAGGTGTCTACTAGGTGTCTGCTAGATGTCTGCTAGGTGTCTGCTAGATGTCTGCTAGGTGTCATGTAAATGTTGTGTCCCCCAGAACATCAGTCAGACACTTTGGATCCAGAGCGAGAAACGAAGGAGGAGGAGTTGAAAGAATTTCAGGTAAATATCTTTTGTTTTAATAGTCTGTTTTGTTACTTTGCTAATAAGGTGAAGGTAGGTACTGTAGATAATGGATGGTAACATACTATGACTGAGTAGCTGCTGGTGAACATCTCAAACACCACATGCGAAAACTAGTAGGACTGGGCAATATGGAAAAAATATTTGATCATCATAATCATGGGGAATTGTACACAATATCGATATAAATTACTATATGCTTATGAATTTCTTTTTTCTGAACAGTCCATGTGAGGTCAATGTATTGAGTCATATGGTCTTGTTATGATATTTTGGTCCTCATATTTACATTTTATTGTCCTATTGTAACATAATATAAATGAAGACTACAAAGCCCTATCAACAATAAGTTGATAGCTTTATGCGACGACTAAACAACAATACCACGATAATTAACGATGATATTGAATTATTAGGTATTCACAGAGTATCTGTGGATACCTATTGTTATTGCGTGAATTATTCTTATTTTTATATAGGGACGCCTATAGCTCAGCCCCCTATTGGTTTTGCCTTTTCTCACACATATATGTATCATGGAAGAGCAGGTCTCCAAAAAGTCTGGGACGAATTCGCCTATAGGGGGCGCTCTAATTCGCGGTCAAAGTTAAACGCTTGGCCCCGCCCCCCCGATGGACAAAAATGTCTGAAACTTGGTATATAGGACGTATTTGAGGTGCTTAACATTTTTTCTCTATTGACATGTCTGATTAACAATACTAAGAAGAATTTTAAAAAAAAGTCAAATGGCCAAGTTATGCG
>OOFB01026004.1:0-20000 GCA_900323305.1 Trachyrincus murrayi
AGGGCCCCCCCCCCCCCCCCCTACTAAAATGATCCGTACACAGTTCAGATTTTGGAGGTCACATTGTGTACATTTCCATTAATGCCATCCCATCCTGCTCTAGCTCACCTTGAGGATCTTCTCCTGTTCCTCCCAGGACACCCTGGCCTCCAGCAGCTGGGCACCCACTCTCTGGGAGCGCTCCTCCAGCTGGTGCCTGTTCTGGGTTGCCTGCAGGGCCTGGGCCTTGGCCGCCTGGAGGGCCTCCACGTCGGCCGCGTGCAGCAGCATCTCCCGCTCGTACTTATCCTGCGCCTCGGCCACCAGCCGCGCCTGGAGAGGGAGACGTGTGATTAAGTCTTATTAGCCAACAAACAACTAAAGTACAGCCACATTTGTTTTCTTTATCATCTCACCAAATACAAAGCATACATTGTCGTAACAATAGAATATTATGTAATGAAAGACCAGGTTAATCAAGAGGGCCGTTCCTATTGCATCACATGTTCTACAGTACTATTAGACATGGCAGATTGCCCCGTACTTGTTCCTGGCTGTCCAGCAAGGCCTGCTGCTGCTGGGCTGCTGCGTCTGCCACCCTCTGCAACGCCTCCTGGTGGTCAGCCTGGGCACTGCTCAGATTTCTCCTCAGCTCGCTTATCTAAGGAGCAAGCAGGGAGCAGACAAGTCAAAACCAGGATTAACACTACAAAACACTACAGTTATGTTTGGTTACATCCAATACGATACAGATAATACTTAAAAATGCCTGATTTTATATTGAATCATACTTTTATTTGAATTCAACAAAAAGTTGGGCCCAATTTTTTCTGATGCATTGACAAATTAAGCACATACATTTTAATGTATGTGTACCCGAGTATTGGATGCAGGCCTTAATGATCACATGGACTTAACAACAACAACAACAACAACAACTGTATGTTGGGTGTACCTGTTCCTCCAGAGAGCTCAGGGCTTTCATCTTCTCCTCCGCAGCCTCCTGCTTCTCCTTCTCCGCCTCCAGGAGTTTGTTCTCCAGCTGTTGGCGCTGCGTCTCCGCCTCCCTCATGCCAGCCTCGATGGAGCAGCGCACCTGCTCTGTCACCTACACCCACACAAATGGAGCAAAATAAATAGCCGCCATAGATTTCGTCACATTCATGAAAGCAGATAGCAATGGCAAAGTCCCAATGTAATTTCTTCTATTATATTATTACTGATATACTAATACTAATATTTTCATGTTTGTTAATACGTGTGCTCATTATTCGATATGTGTGCTCAATATTTTAGATTCGATGGGGTCCAAAACATGTTGCGCATACATCTCAATGTTTCTACAAGACACATTGGGATTAGGGGATAGCTTGACATTGACCTGTTTCTCCTTGTCCAGGGACTCCTCCAGGCTCTGGGCCATGGTCCTGTACTGCTCCACGCTGGAGGTGGCAGCCCGCAGGCTCTCCGCCAGCTCCTCAGCCCGGGTCTCAGCCTGCCGTATGCGGCCACGCAGCTCCTCGCCGTCCTGCTCCGAGCCCTGGAGGCCTGGGGGTTCGGGAGATGGAGAGTCTTGCGTAAAATCAGAGGCGCCAAACAAAACTCTGGCTCAAATGTTTTTCTCTTTAAATGAGGTTGGAAAAAATGAGACTGAAAAGGGATGTGAATCTGGACTGGATTACACGGCTGACGGTGTGTTAAAATTGCGTAGACATTTTATTAGCCCTTTTACAAGATTTTCCAAAGAATAATCCAGTAAAGTTCAGCGGCCCTTCTTGGCAAGAGTAAAGTGCTTCTCCCTATGACTTGTGGGGAAAAGTTGAATCAATCATGACAAGGATGTACAACAAGTGCAAATACGGGATGGACAAAACAATCTGAAGGTGTTTTTTTCCCCCCTAGGATTAACAGGAATTTACAGGTTCGTATCCGGTGGAACGGACCCCGGCGACGTGTAGACTAGATTACCGGCACCAGGATAACCCACGGTACAACCACTCGTATCGTGTGAGCGTACCTCTGAAGGACATGCCGGAAGGCGAGCCGAGGGGGAGGCGTGTGTCCCCTTTGCCCGGCTGCATTCGGAGATTGTTGACCTCCTGCTGAGCAGCGTTCAGCAGTTCCCTGGTCTTCTGGTGCTGTGCCCCCTGCTGCTCCAGCTGCCGCTTGGCATCCATCAGCTGGATCTGGAGACAGGATCAGGGTAAGAGACTCACAATCAATTATAAATATACTTATGAAATGCTTAAAATGACGAGAGGTGTGTCAAGGTGTGTGTGGTGGTAACTGGCTACTTTTCTTCATAGACGCTTCAGGTAAACACAGTTGGAGCAGTTGCATACCTCTTGGTTTCTGCCGTGCAGGTGGCGCTGCTCCACTTCCTGCTCCAGTCTCTTCTGCAGCTGGGAGATCTCCCTCTCCTGCCTCTCCAGCTGGTTGTTCAGACGCTGGCGGCTATCGGTCTCAGCGCGCTCTAGAGTGGCCTAGGACAACACGCACCCTGGTTAGAATGACGAGTAACACAAGCTTTAATCAGGGGACAGAAATGAAGCGCTGACGTATGCGGCACCTGGATGGCCTGGAGGTTGGTCAGCAGGAGGTTCTGGCTGCGCTGCTGGCCCACAACAGACTCCTTCTCCTGAGTCAGCCGGGACTCCACCAGCTTCAGCATGTCCCTCTCCTCACGCAGGCTCTCCGCGCGGCCCTGAGAGACACAGCCACATCGATGTAAGTTGACTATACTGCGAAGCACAGTGATTGCCTCGCATGACGTCGGCAACCACGTCGACCCACCTTGGCCAAGCTGAGCTTCTCCTGGACGGCCTTCAGCTCCTGGGTCATGGTGTGGACCGTCAGCTCGCTCTTCTGAGCGGCCGCAGCCATCTTCTGCTCCTTCTCTCGGAGGGAGGCGATCTCTTTCCTGTAGCCCTCCACGTTGTCCTGTAGCATTTCGTACCTACGGCAAACAACACGGCAAGGCATTTTGTCAGCCGATGAGAATACAGAACACACAGCTACTGCACGTGCCTAATGAATACGGGAGGGAGCGGTCACAGAAGCAACGACGGCACAAACATTCGTTATTGATTTTGTATTATTATTTTATCTTCTACCTTTTAGAGGCAAACTCCAGCTGAGTGGAGACCTTGGCGTTCTGCGAGTGGAGGTCAGACAGCTGCTCCTGTAGCTTGTCCGTTTGCTGTGTCAGCGCCTTGTCACTCTCCACGCGCTCCTTCTTGTAGGTGGAGAACAACTCCTGCAACTGAAGGTGGAGCACAATATTGTTACTATCTCTGGTACTAGGGCCGAAGACTACACTAGCGGGGTCCGTTAACCGATTCAATTCATTCATTTAAATGAATCCTGTAACCTGAAGTAAGAAATACAACAAACATCTAAACACGCGTTAAGGAAAGGAGGGATATTCTTAACGACAACATTCTGTATTTACTGCTTTGCATTTCTAATAAGTAAATGCTTCAGGTTGTCCAGTCCCTCGGGAACTGTGGTGTAAACCCATACACCCGCCGTTTGTCCGACGTGATCGCCAGGTTGTGCTTCGACTCTTTGACACCGACCTGCCGCAAAGCAGCCTTGGCCTCCACTGCTTCCGTAGACTCCGTTGCCAAGGAGACCAGAGCAGTGGCCGTGGTGGGCGTGGTGGCGGGGGAGCGGCCGGGGGTAGAAGTAAGAGAAATCTCTTGGGGTGCTGCAGCTGAACGGGAGACGGGAGGGTCAGCCTGGTTAACAAGACTGTAGTGACACAGACCAACATGCTGATAACATCTTGACCACAAGTTGTCAACTGTGGAAATGTTTCCATTTGCCATAGGTGTGCGGGTTTACCTTGCTGTGGGAAGCTGACCCCGGTGGCCTGAGCCAGGAGCACGCGGTACATGTCCCTCTGCCTCACTATGGACTCTGTCAGCTGCATCTGTTGGGTGCGCTGCTCCTTCAGAGCCTCCAGCTCAGCCTGGGCCTTCTCCAGACTCTGGGCCAGTTCACCACACCTAGGACAATACAAGCACTTTAGTGTGAATGTGTGCTCATAAAACCACTCAAAAACACCAGTGTTGAAGCCCAGATTCAACCAAAGTCAAACTTTTTGAATATATACGGTATATATTTTTTTATAATATATATATATATGAGGTAAACCTCCCATTGTTAAAAGGTGGAGCTTGGGGATTAAATAGTTAAATGCTGGAATCTGTAATAAAAACATGTTTGCATATCTTTTTTTTTTTTACATACATCAAGTAAGTAAAGTAAAGTAGCGCATCCTAGCTTACTTGACGCCAACGGTCTCAAACTCCTCCTGCTCCTGGGCGTCGCCTAGCTCCCTGAGGGCCAGAAGGAGGCGCTGGTTCTGCTGCTGCAGCTCCTCCACACTGCGGAAGGTCACCAGGTGTTGACTGATGACCTCCGAGGTGCTGCTGATGTTAGCCGAGCTCACGTCCTCCTCCTGGAGCACGTGGTTCCCCCGGGCCTCTTCCAGCTCGATGAGCAGCACGCGCACCTGATGGCACGGCCACATCAGTTAGACAAGACACTACACTTGGAAATATGACACACAAATTAAACACACACACGCACGCACGCAACTTGTAATTGATAGGGTGCATGTCGGACGTATGAAAGGACACACCTGTTGAGCTGTGTCAGCCAGCTGCAGCTCAGACCGTTGGTTGTCCCGCTCCGAGACAGAGGAACGCTTGTTGGCCTCATCGGCCTCCTTCTGCAGTCGGTGCACCTCCTGCAACAGACGGCTGTTACTGGGACCACCGCTGCTACTTCGTTATGGGCAAATCACACCAGTGTCCCACTATTTGTTATTAGCAATGACGAAAACACAAACTAAACATCCGAGTCCTAATGCACCCAACATTAGGGGTGGATGAAACTTGTACTGATTCGGAATCGATTCACAACTTCCAAAGATCGATTTAAAGAATGTATTCATATATATTTATTTTTTCCCCATTTGCCTCTGTGTGTTTACGTTACAGCTCAGTTGATATCAAACTTTTTCAAATATTAAAACTACATAATCATATACATACTTTACTATGCTTTCATGCCATAATTTGCCACACCGACTTTCTTAGCGCACTGGAGTAGATGCTGAAATTAGTACCCTTATGTACTGAATAGATTTTGAATGGAATCGTGACCCCAAGTGCCCATCACCTTCACAGCCTGCTCCAGTTTGGCTGACAGGCTGGCCACAGACTTCTGCATGCGCTCGTGCTCATCCCTCTGCCGCTTGAGAATGGGGGCCTTGGCCTTAACTTCCTGCACGATGTCATCCAGGTACTTGTTCACGCGCTTGTTCTCCAAGCGCTCCAACTGCAGCTGCTCCTGACTCTCCACATAGGCTGTGTACAACTGGGGGGGAGTGAAATCAGATATAGACAATTTAGTACATAAAAAAGCCAAAAAGATGCCAATCTGACTTGCTACAGAATCAGAAATAGTGCAAATCATTTGGCTGGCGGTTTACATGTTGAGAACCAGCCGTCAATACCTCGGTCAGCTTCATGCCAGGTTTGATCTTGGCTACTGCCGCTGCGGTTGGAGACATGGTGGTGATCTGCTCTTCTGATAGCAGCGAGAATGAACCGGGAGGACCTGGGATTACAACAGTGAAAGCATCACTCTTAGGTCAACTATTGGGACCTACAATCAACAAACACTACTGCAAGATGAGTGTAATCTTGAACTGAACTATACGTGGAGCACATTAAACGAACGTGGATGAGGCAGGCCCGACTGTCTGTGAGGGTCTATTTCACCCACTAGGAAAAGGCCATGTTCAGGAGTCTGGGCTGCTGACCTCGGTGTTTTGAGTCTGACAACAGTTCGTTAGCGTTGTCCAGCTCCTTCTCAAGGCTCTGGACCCGCTGCTGAAGCTCAGCCACAGTCACATCCTTGGCACCGTTCATCTCCTGTAGCTTCTGCTCCTGTGCTTTGTTTGCTGACACGAGGAAGGAAACATTGTTTAAACATAAATAAATAGGTGCATGTGTAACACACCTACATTTTGGATTGGTACAAGACATTCACTGGAGTAAAAAAACGGATTACAGTAAGGAAGACGCATTGACATGCATGCCGATATATCCTACATTCACTCATTAACTGCCAGAAAACATGACATCCATTTATTCATCACAAATTTAACGCACAGACAAAACCTTTTTATATCAGGATGTATAATATTCTTGGGGCATTATTACCATTAGGAAGCTCAACTGACAAATGTTAACCGTTTCTGGGAAATGGTAACCACCGGTTACAATACTGAACGGTAGGTCTTTATATTTTATGATAGTGCATCTACCTTCTCCAGCGTCCTTCAGCAGCTTGTGCAGCTCTTCCACTGCTCCACTCAGCTCTTCACTCTTGGTCTCAGCGTCCGCTGCGGCACCCTGCAACCATAGTAGTTCAGCACCAGCTCTTCATAATGAAAATAAATTTTCAAAAGAGGCTTTAACACAACCAGTGTGTTTCACTGGCCACTTGCCTTGTACAAGTTGCACAGCTTGATGTTGGCGTTAAGTTCATTCCTGAACTTTTCTTCAATGCTGGCTTGTTGCTCCTTGACCTGAAACAAAGAAACAGAAGAAAAAATAAAAGATTAACTTAATTGGTTTTCCCCATATAATTGAATCTTAATTAAATTAGATTTAATGTAACCCAATAGCAGATAGTCAACACTTACTTCTTTCAGTTTGTTGATCAGGTCTTCAACTTGCTTCTGGGAGTGCTCATTAGAAGCCTTTAAACTGACTACTTGGTCTTGGAGCCGGGTCACCTGAAAATCCGCCCACCAAAAGAAAAATCCCATTAGTGTTTGGTTCATAGAAAATATGAGACATATGTACAGAGATCCATCAAAGGAACATGCCTCATCTTCTTTGTTTTCCAGGGTACATTTGAGTTCCAGGATCTCATTGCCCTTCTGTCGTGACAGGGACAGTAGCTCCTCACTCTTGGACTTGAGTTCATTATTCAGCCATGTTGTCTGGGCCTGAAGCAGCTCTTTCTCCTGCTCCATACGCTTCTCTCTATACTGGAGGGGCCATCAACAGAAAATATTGAATTAATTCAAAAGCTTTTTCAGTCCAGGTTAGAGGGGAGAAATAACTAAACATGCCTTTCAACATAAGGCTCCAGGTAATTTTAGGTGGAACATTGGACACATACTGAAATTACCATCAAAATATTTATATGAATCCCACCCCAAACAGCCCATTCTTAATAATATCTTCAAAAATATTGTATATGCGTCTTACATACACAACTAACGATCAATATTTTAATTTCATGATGAAACAATGGCACTCATGGCTTACCTTGATGTTGACCTCTGCTGCTTCAAGCTCGTCCAGTTTGATCTGCAGCCCTATTTTGGACCCGCTGGCTTCCACCCATTTGTCATTGAGTTGCCTCACGTCATCTAATACGAGAGAAATAAATGTCCAAATAATTGTTTACATAGACATGCAGATAAAGCTGTCAATGGACAGGTAGTAGGGATACATTTCAGCACTGAAGATGCTGAGATGAGACGAGACGAGTCAGAATAATGAAAATTTCTACTAAAGCCTGTTTTGGTTACTCTTCCTGCATCAGTTATCAATGATGTGTTCAAACATGGCTACTTGGACCCATGAGGATATAGAGTACTTTGGTGCTATATTGTACTGCAAACATGGTACACAGAGAAAACAATAGTGTCATTATAAAATACTAAGATATTGGACCAGTGTGAACAAACATTTTGACAATACCATTTAGATTCTCCACTTCCAGGGATCTCCTCTCCAAGGTCCGCACAAGCTCTCTATTATCTGCCTCCAGATCTTCCTTTGCTTTTGAAAGAAAAACCTAAAAACACAAGTTAAATTGTAGATATGTAAAGTCTGGATCTCAGAATTGGAACGTTTCAATCATTTGATCGGGGTTACATATTTACTTATTTCTTCAAACTGTAAAAAATGAGCACTCTTTTTATTCTGTTAGGGACAATTGCTTGGGAGCCTAACACCACCGCTCGGGTGACTGCATACACTATGCCAATGTATTTGTTTAATACATTGGAATTTGTGAATGTTACATAGTTTAAAGAAGTGTCATTAATAAACAAATACATTTTTTCATTACCTGTTCCCCAGAGAACTTCTCATGAGCAACTTCATGTTCCTTGTTCTTCTCACGCACACTCTTAAGCTCCACATCTATGGTGCACATTTGACATTGATGTTATATTTTTGTCAATATATATCTTGTCAACCGTATATATTGCATTAAAACAACCCACTCACCAAGCTTAGAGAAGTCCTCTTTCAGCTTCTGGTACTCTTGTGTCTGGGTTAAAAACTCATCCTGAGCTTGTTCCAGTCGTTTCGTCTTATCAAAGAACTGTTGTTCTGCAAAATTGGAATCAGCACAAGTAACTCAATACAAGATCTTACAACTTTGCTTCCTGGCTATGTTAGTATAGCCAATACAGTGGTCTGAGTGCTTGAATCAGACAATCGGGTTGTTAATAGTTGTAGGGTATGTGGACAGGTGTTTATAGAATCTAAAACCAGCACATATGCATTCATTAATTACTTTGTTTTTTGACATGTGCCCAAGCAAAACACACCGTTAGCTTGGCTAGCTAGTGAGCACTCGCTCGCTGAATGTAGAGCAAAGAGCAAAGCAACGCCTTACCGCTATCTACGCGAAATTGCTCCTGGTGGGCTTTCAATGAGTCAATCTCATATTGTTGATCAGAAAGGAACTTATCAAGTTTACTTTGAATTCCTTTGGGTAGTTTGGTTATTTCGGTTCGCTCCAGCACTTGCAGCAGAGGTGCCGCCATTTTTTTTAAGCTGTGACGTTTCTTGGGCTCCCGTGGAGCATTGCGGTAAATGTAGTCTTTTGGCTCCCGTGGAGCATTGCGGTAAATGTAGTCTTTTGCGTTAAAAATAAAAACAAAACCCGTCATATCACAATGTAGCTTGGTGCCATGAAAAATAAACTTTTAAACGTTTTACAAACTTTTTGAAACAATATTTACCGATACCTTGTGTCCTGTCTGTTTTTACAATACAGCACAACGTTGCAATGTGTATGTAATGACAGAAGATGGCGCTAAAACATTATGTTGATGTTGAAATTACGTGTACCTTACATTTAACCAATGTGTACGTACAGTTTATTACACATCCACGACTTACATTTAGCCTTAACAATATAATTCAATTATAAATTATTGAATGCCTCTTGGTATCTCGCTGTATTTTATTTATGTACTATTTCTTCTTTCTTTAGTTTAGTTTAGTTATTTATTATTTAATGTATTCTTTTTTTTAGCATATAAGAAATGTTCATTGCTTGCTTACAGTTGTGAGCAAATTATTAACCTTAATCATGTGAGATAGGCCTACCTGTATCTTGTGTGAGCATGCAAGGTTGATGACTGTAGGTCTAGGTCAAAATTGTAATCCACTTGAAGTGTTGCTTTGTTCCCTGTCCTAAATCTAATCAACTGTAATTTGTTCAATGAGATAATTTAACTAACTTTCCAACGAATTAAGTATCCAAACCAGAAATGATCCTACAGACTATATACTAAAACAAACCATATACCCCACCATATAGAAACAAATTGTATTTATATTTATATTACATTTATTTAATGTCTGTCGTGTTAAAGTGAAACTTTCCT
Organism: Trachyrincus murrayi; assembly: GCA_900323305.1. Lineage (NCBI taxonomy): Eukaryota > Metazoa > Chordata > Actinopteri > Gadiformes > Macrouridae > Trachyrincus > Trachyrincus murrayi. Next base: position 9,704 of record OOFB01026004.1, read on the forward strand.
AACATAGGATAATAGGTTTATGATGTGTGAATGATGCTCAGATGAATCAACATTTGATTCTGTTGAACATGATTACTCCATAATACACTCCTTAGTGAAGTTTCAGTTTACCTAATTCTTCAGCTTTGTCCCTTATGAAATGTCATACATTGTAGGCATTTCTACCCTGTCTGAACCAGCTTTGGGTGAATAATCACCATTGTATTTCCACAAGACAAAAGATGAGATTAGAGACTGCAAAGTCAAAGTCTTGCTTCAGACAGCAGGCATGTTGTGTTACAGTTGGTGCTTCGCCTAGATTCCTCAAAAGCTTCCGAATTTGACTCAGCATCCTGTCAGAGTCCTGTCAAACGATTCAGACAGTGAAAGTATCATACAATCATAGGCCTACAATTATGCACCGTATATATATTATATATTTGTATATTATTTGTATATATTTTTTATGTCATTTAATTAAATTAAATTAATAATTTCATAATTGTAAGTTTATCTTTTGTAAATATATTTTGTAATTAATGCTTAACGCATTAGAATTCTTATGATTCATTGACCACTACATCATTCATTAATCTCTTGCTAATGAACTCATGAACTCTTGCGAATAAACCCTGCTGATCCCGTCGCGTGAATGTATAGCGTGAGAGGCCTCAATGAAATGCTTTTGAAGTAAGGACTGTATAGGTGGGTGGCGGCAAGACTGTAATTTGCTATTTAACCGGATTCTCCTTCTATCCCTGCGATCCTCTATCTTTATCCCTTACATCCTCCTCTCCACCTTTCCGGATTACTCAACCGTCCCCTTTGTTTTGTTATTACCATGAACAAGGCTTGTGTAGTTGTAGTCATGATTTCAACATCTTTCCCACATCCAAAGAAAAATAATGCAACGTCTATTTGAATGGTATCGTAGTGATGGAATTATACAGCAGAACAATCCTGTGGATGGAAGAGGTTGAGGTGTAGAAAATACTCAAAGTATCCAAATGTATTAAAAAAAAGGTAGGAAAAGGAATTGTGATAAACTGGTCATCACTGGTCATCACCCCCTAGACATCATCATCTAGTTTTAAAATGGCCATGTAAGTTATGTCATTTCCTCCTATGTCCTGCTGTCCATTTTAGGTTGTGCGGAAATGGGACGCCCCAACAGAGACTGCGTCATTTCACACACTCATAATGTGTGTGAAATAGAGCATGACAGCCACTCGTGTGGTCATGTCAACAAGAGGCACTGTAATTAGTAAAACTCTGTCAACATTGGCACAAAACAACAACAATGGTGCAATATCTGGGGTGCAGTGCGGTGATGTAAATATTTGCTTAAAAGGGGTGCAAGCAGCTCATGAGTCAACTGACACCCATGGGAGTTGGGATGTAGACCATAGACTGTATAAAATAGGTTTAGATCTAAATTGAGACATTAACATTTACGGCATTTAGCAGACGCTTTTATCCATAGCGACTTACAAGTACTTAACTATTTCAGGGACATACCCCTTGAGCAACTCAGTGTTGAGTATCTTGCTCAGGGGTACAATGGTGGCAGACCCGGGGATCGGACCCATGACTCTCCGGTGCTCCGTCTGGAAGCACTGTTCCTTACCCACTAGGCTACCACCACCCTACACAGACAGCACATGCCTTGTTGTTGTTGTTGTTGTTGTTGGGATACCCCACAATAGATTTGACTCAAAACAGTCACATTAGTTTATTCCTCAACTACCCCTGGTAACATAGTGTGGCGATGTAAGGTACCCGCTCGCACGCATATTTTGGCTCTTGGTGCAGCATGCATGGGTAGTCGTGGTGCAGGGCCTGCGAGAGAAGCGGAGAGCTGTGACATGTTAGGACACCTCAGGAAACAGCCCTGTTGCATGGAAAGCTCTGGTGGGAGGTATTCAGTTAAAAAACCGTGATATATCTTAGACACGCTACTGTGCAAAGGCAGGCGATTGTGAGCTTGAGGCGATGCAGGCCAATGCCAGATGCGGCGTTGAGCTAACAACCATAACTATAGAGAAATATGCGATAGCATGACACGAGGCTAGGCGCTATAGCATGTGTCTCAGCAATTAAGTCAGGAGCTGTTGCAAATCAGATATGGAAAGACCAAGATTAATTTCACCCCATTAAAATCAAGGGGGATTTTCTCTTTGAAGTGTCTTCGGTTACCTCATGGTTATTCAGCATGCGATGGGGCAAGGGCAATAAAACAAAACACCAAATAATGATTTGGCTTCTGATGCGCCGTTAAGGAAGAGCAAGACTGCTCTGGTTCTGATGCCACTGAACGGATGGAGCAGTGGGGGTGGGGGGGGGGGGGGCTGAGTTCCTGTGCTAGTTCTGCATGTCAGATCAGGTGTGAAGGCACACAGACAGCAACCCCCACCCCCCCACCCCGTCAATCCCGTAAGAGGATCAGGCTTGATTGGTCCTTAGTGTAGAAGATCTGTCGCCAGGGCGATCTGTCTGAAAATAAATAATTATATAATATGGCTGACCGTGTGATGCTTCGTGGAGGGGGAGACGGCCAGCCAACCTTAAGAATACAACAACACGATTACGTTATATAAAGGAGTGGGAGAAGTGTTTACTCTTTCCTATTCATGTTGTTGTTTTCTGTTGCTGTTTTGGCTGTCACCAGCCCGTGTGAGCTAAATTATAGCCACAGTTGTACGTGTCCTTAGGTCCTCAGTTGCGTGCGCACAGATTAACGTTGGTTTTAGTGTTTGCCCTCAAGTCAGTATCTCAAATCATGGGGATTGTTTGGTTTAAATAGCTTTTCAAACATTTCCAGGGTCATAGAGAAGGCAAGTAGGTAATGCTGTTAAGGCTTTTGTTACCTTTTTCCATGAATCGTGTGGCAGTTTATGCTTACTATCCTATTTAATTTTGTTACATTACATTAACAGCAAACTTTGAAGAAAGAATATTACACAAAAAACTAAAGCAAAACCAAAAAATACTGTAATGACTTTTATTTTGGTAGTCTGGTCAACAGCTTTAACAGTTCTATGTTCCATTACAGTGCAGAGTTGTACATACATTGCACATTACTCATAAAAAACGTGACACCGGGCATTGCTAAGAGCCATAACAGTAGTTAACAACAACAAGCCCAACAATGTTTCCTAACCAAATGCTGTCGGATGGGTTCGTCCAGAGTGCCTTCGTCCACCTCCACAGTAGTATACACAGGAAACAAGATGACATTATTTATAAATGTCACGGACCAATGTGAACCCTTTTCCAGAAGCGCCAGCTGGATAAGTCACAGATGATCCAGCGGATCAGAGGGTTGACGCATCGGTGCACCGTGACCTCTTTAAACATTCGGTTGTATTTCCATCCCGCTGAGGATGTTTCACCGTTTGGTGGCACCTGTAGATTTCAAGTACACTCACTTTGATTGGTGATGATTCCGTTGTCGTCGCCGTCTGAGCTTTTTATTTCGTATGTAAGACAGACAGTACATTCAAATCAGACAGACAGATACAGATACATTAGTAAACAACTATTTAACATAAATAGATATTTAGAAAAATATAAATTGTTTAGTCTTTTATTGGAATTTGTTGGGTTTTGTGTGTGAGCATAGCTAATTGTGGGTCTTGGTCCATATGCCATATTCATATTCAGCCAATTCCCTTCAAGTAAGAGTAATCTTTTACCTCAGATGTTTAAATTACTTCACAATATGGCTGCAAACCCAATTTGCATTCAAATACACCATTGAACACTATTAAGCTATAGTGACGATTTCTTTTCTATTTACCCTTAAACAAATGGTTTGTTTCCAACCACTAATCCTTCACACCCATATCACCATCCCATCACTCTATAACATCCTCCTCGCCCTCCATCCCAGGCATCTCCTTCTCTGGCAGCAAGCCATAGCCATTGAGAAAAGCCTCCACATCTGTGGCAAAGAACTCCTCATTAAGGTGCTGAGTGCAGGCCAGGAAGTTTCCCAGCAGCTCTCCGGCCTTGTACACCAGCAACGTGGGCAAAACATCGTCGGAGAACCGCTCCCCGGCACCCGACGCCACTGCGTCGATCCTGCAGAACTTGACCGTGGGGTACTCGGTGGCCAGGCAGTCAAGGCAGCCGTTGAGCTCCTCGCAACCTTTGATCCCCGCCTTGTAGATGTGGACCACCACCAGGGTGGAGTGGTGCTCCTTCTCGATGACCTCCAGGAAAGCTTCGCCACTGTCCAAGTCGTGCACCTCTTCGAACTTGGGTCCGAAGCTGAGCTTCTCGTGCATCTCCTTCATGCATTGCTTGCGGTACTGCTTCAGACCTGCCTCGTCTTCCTCCTTGAGCAATTCGTACTCTTGGACGCTCATCTGAGAGCATAACACAAGAGCAATTACTGTAATCACTTATGCATACAAGCTCTGTTTTGGCACGAGTATGTGATACATCATGCTTTTGATGTTTGGATATCATTCCATCGTGTGTACTACCCACATTTTGACAACTATATACATGCCTAAGAGTAGGTGTTGGTAAGCCTGAATGACTAGATCCTGATACCTTGCGGTTGACGTCTGATCTGTCGTGGGGCTTCTGTGGAGAGGACATCTGTCTGAGGAGTTCCCTCTTGGCAGGCGGCAGGCTCTCCTGGTCCATGCTCTCCAGCTTGAACCTTCTCCAGTCATTGATCACCCCCTTTGGTCCTGTGAAGTCAGAACACATATGTGTTAATGGTGGTTAATGCTTTAATACAAGCCCTTTACTGAGATAACAAGAAGAAGAAGAAGAAATGGACATTGGGCATTGTCCAGACATGGAGTAGAAAGGTTGGGCATGATTGGATAGCAGGCGGCATGGGTTGCTTGTAAATAAGACGTGTCTCACAGCCTGAGGGAAATGTACCATCATGTAACAAGAGGCTCACAGGAAACCTCTGCGTTAATTTAGGTTGGAATTGCATTACAATCTGAATCAGTGAGCATTGATCTCTCTTGTCTGACTGAATTGTGCATTCTGCAGCATTGGGAATGGTGGACTAGTGTAGGCCTATTTATCTTTCATCTTGGGTAAGGGATTAAAGTCTTAATTAAGCCCTTATAGCAGTACTTATTGCAGCACAAGAAGTAAGCATGGGTAGAGAAAGAAGATTAAAGTGTCCGTGAGTTTGGCAAAGCTCCAAAGATTTGCCACTCTCTCTCTCTCTCAAGAGCTGATCACTGCTTGTTGTTTTTGCACTTCATAATACACTCTCTTTGTAAAAACACAATGACCATTATGACATCTCAAGTTGCCAAAAACGATCATGGGTTCGAATAATTTTAATCAGATAAAGCAGCGTTCAGGAACCTGTTTGAGAACATTGTTTTGTCCTTACCTGTCTGTGTCGTGTACTCCTCCATCTCCAGGGCTCTGTCTGACATTTTCTTTTTTTGGTTACCTGTCAGGAAAACAGAAAAATAAGCCCTTCAGCTTTTGGATGTCTGAATGACCAGCAACACTTGGTTGGTTGTTTTTCAGATACAGTGGTAGCCACCACTGCAGTTAGACTTCTGAAGCCTGTCTGTGTGACCACGGTTGCTGGAGAATCCGGTGATAATTAATCTAATTAATCTTAGAGGTTTACGGCCAGATTAGATTTGTCTTGTTTGCTGTTAGCTCTTAAAGCTCTCATCGAAATTAAACCAGACGATGCAAAAACTAGTAATGCTCATTTCTGAACTATGTCAAAACCTAAAAGAGAATACAATCTGACCAGTATAGCATACACATTATTTACTTGACATGATATTTAGTGACCTTCCGTCCTTCCTTCATTCCACAAACATCATTTCTGCATTGATTAATGATGCGTCGTATTCTGTCACAGTGTTTAAATGAATACACGGTGAATACATATACTTGATCTCAAATGGTTTAAATTGAAGCAAATGTATCCCTGCTTCAGACTGTGTGTGTGTGTGTGTGTGTGTGTGTGTGTACACGTACTTGTTTCTGTCTATACGTCACAAAAGGTTCCGTTCTCTCGACAACACATGGCATTAAGGTTATCCTAAGATACTGTGTTAATGGTCCCTAGAGAGCCAAACAAAGCAATCACAAACCCTTTGCAGATGCTCTGACTGTCAAGAGCACGTGTCGTCCTAATGTTTTGACCCAAAGCTACATTTTGTGTTGCAAACAAAGTCTGAGTTTACTCCTCCACTATAACAATGAACAGGGGAGAGGCGTATCTGGTTCTTACCTCCTGCGGTCTTCCCTGCGTCAGTAGCTCACCGGCAACCACTCTGGACTCAATTTGACTTCGCTGTGATGTCCACTGCTGCATGGCGTGTGTTTTTGTGTGCATGCGTGTGTCTTTTCCAGCCAATGAGCTTGGCCTAATGAAGATTTAAATACAAGCATCATGGTTCACCCAAACAGAAATAGCGTATGCCTAAGAGGATTTAAGTTAAGAACACAGAGGCCTCTGTGAGGCCACCTCATAAAGGCACACCATGCGGAGGGAGAGATAAAGATAGAGAGAGAGAGAGAGAGAGAGAGAGAGAGAGAGAGAGAGAGAGAGATAGATAGATAGATAGATGAATAGATGAATTCCCACCGTGTATAGAGTTACTGATATTATTTTTAAAATAATACCGCTGATTCTCTTCTGGAATTCAGATTTCTTCCAGGCATTGGGCTTTACACAAATTGAAATACAAAGCAACAAGTTCTGTCCCAGAGCACGGGATGTGCACACATGCTCTGCCTTGTGTGCCAACATCTTCTTCTGAGAGGGGCATATTAAAGGGCTTTTTAAATACATATTTACAAAAATAACGACAAATATGTGTACAAAAACATGTACACTTTTTTCTTTTTACAATATGACATTGGTTTACAGTTGGAAGTAAAGTAAATTGTCATTGCAAACCTTAAAGCAAACTCTTCCCTGTCTCGTTGTATTTTGCTATTTCCACCTCATTCATTCATTTTCAGTCAATGATGAGTCACCGATGGCCAAATAGTCAATTATAATGGTGCCAACTCTGTATTTGCCGAGAGAGAGGCCTCCCACATCTTGAAGTGACATCCAGTCCATTCTTTTCAGTCTTTCTTTGCATACTTCTGTATAATTAGTGGCTTAATGTCTGGGATCCACTTTTTCATGCAGGCAGACTACTCATTGAATGTGGATATCTTAAACGGGGGATTACTTCGTGTAGCAGCACCTTGTTTCCTAAGAAAATACGTCAAGGGTATTCCGGGATCCAAGCTTCAAACCCTATGTTAGTGTGGGTGGCTGTAACTGGAGCTGAAACACGTCAAATTAGTTGTTCACAAGAGAAGGTGTTGAGAACACACATTTAGAACCCTACATTTGTAATCGTAATTTCATTCTTTGTTTGTTAATTAATTTTAACTCACACATATTCACCAGCATATTCCCATATTCCATACTAGTAACAGTTAGTATTATCAGATTTACTTTGGCATGTCATTACACTTTGAACCGATACAAATGGATTTGTGAGAACCAATCCATTGGATTATATGTGCACATGTTTGAAGAAGGGGACAGTGTCTTGTGTATCTATTCTGTATCTGTTTGTGTATACCCAACCCCTCACCTGGTACAATAATATACATGACATACCTTATTCTACCACTAGAGGTAGGCCTTAAGCTTTCTGCTTCATCTGCCGTTAAATACTTTTTTCATTTTTGCATGTCAAGCACTTTGCAACATCTGTTTTGTGAAGTGCTATTAACATGAAGTGTATTATTATCATGATTATTATTATTATTATTATTCGACCTGCAGCAACTTTATACGCCCATTTAATGCTAGAACAGAACTAAAACTAAATGATAAACAAACAAAAAATGTAATCAACCAATTAATCAATTAGAATAGTGTGTCCTTTGATAAACAGCTTGTGTTGCATATATTACATTTTACCTTTCTCTTTGATACCACTAGTTACAAATTAGGTAATGCTACCTAATACTTCCTGAACAATCCTGATTCCAAAACAAACACATCATGTCCATTAGAAATTCAATTTGAGGCATAACTCCTGCAAATAGATAATTGTGAATACTATGTATGTCTATGATGGCACCCATTTCACTCCTAAACATCCCTGGAAGGAGGGATCCCCCACTCTGCGTTCCTTCTCAAGGTTTCTTCCTTGATAATTACGTTTTTTCTTTAAGTTTAAGTTTTTTCTTGCCCTTTAGGGGGCTAGGGTTAGAGCCCCATAGCTAGGGCTAGGGGGGTTAGGGGTGTCATACATATTTGGCCTGTAAAGCCCTTTAAGACTCTAACTGTGATTAACTTGACTTGACTTGACTTGACTTGCGGAACATCTGTGTTCGTTTTTCTTCTTTGACCGTATCATGGTGTGCATAGTCTCTTATCTCCAGGCTCATGTTCATAACTCTCAACATAGGCCGGGGTGCTTTCTGTTTGGCCTACAGAGCCGGGGGAGGAAGGCTGAGAGGTGGCAGGACAGGGAGAACAGGAGGAGGAAACTCCCCATCGCTCGCATGCAAAGCTCTCTCGGTGAAACCGTGAGTGATACCACTCCCAACTCATGTCTGAGACATGCACAAATCACATCACAAAGCCTTGATGGCAGGCGCCACCTGGCACACCGCCAAGCCTTATTTGTTGCCAAACCGCAAGGTGGCATGAGTGGAACGCCTCGGAATGCTCGTTTAATGGGAAGCGTATGTTGTATTGCCGCCAATACGATAAGGGATGATAAAGGATGACATAATGGTCCATATACCCGTTGTTATTATTAAGAAGATCCCAATAGTAGAGTAGAGTAAATCTTTCAATTTGTTTTACAACCATAGTCGCAATCATGATACAACACAAAACAAATGGATAAATAACCATCAGAAATATACAACACAAACAACCAAGAGGGCCAGCCCAAACAGACACACACTGGAGGACTGCTCTTAATAAAAATGGACAATACTGTAGTCATAATATTAATATTAATAATAATAATAGTAATAGTAATAGTAATAATAATAATAATAATAATAGTAATAATAATAATAACAGTAATAATAATTAAAATAATACGACACAACATTTTGATGTATAATATGTCTATGTGGTCTAAATATTGTGGGGGTAGTGACAGTTTATAGATTTTAGAACACAGAACAAAATAAGACAACAAAGGTTGTTTTCTCTGGTTTTTTCTCTGGTTTTTCGTTCGTTGTGGGGCGCACAGGGGCCTCTCACACAAACCATATGTTTGCTGTATGTTGTTCACTTCACAGAAATTGAAGCGTGTGAGTAATGCTGCAAATAGCACTGCACCAGTTTGTAATTAAAAAACAGATTAAACAGTTAATGAACAGTAACACAAATACAGGTGCTAGCGTGCAGTGCAATAGCCCTGCGCGGATCACTGTTCTGGAAGATATATTCAATGATCCGCCCACACACTATCGGGGGTAAAGAGTTTGTGCTCACATGTCACTGTCTGTGGAGTGAGTCATGACTTGTTAATGCTGCATTCCACAGGTAAACAACAGGCGGTTATATTAGGCAATGGCTTCCCCCGATTACACGTGATTTATTGTCAGAGAGGAAGCCTCGGGCGCCATGGCAACTCGGAGCACCCGGACGACGCCCTCATAGGTATTCATAGGTATAGGTGCTGCTCTCTATAGTGATTGGTAAAAAATTTACAGGATTGATTCCAATGAGATTTTAGAGAATGCATCAAAGGTGTTCAGTTCAGTTCATATTTTTTTATTCTCTCTCTCTCTATCTCTCTCTCTCTCTCTCTCTCTCTCTCACACACACATCTGGACGCACACACATGACACACGCACTCTCACTCCGCCATTGAAATGGCTAAACCTATGACACATTTGATGTTTATGGTGAATAACATGTATTTCATTTTTGTGGTTTCCGTTGACCAACAGGCATTGCGATCCAGAGTAAATAATACATTCTTAGTAGCCGGTAAAAAAGTCCAGTCTTGCAGCATTTGAAGGTTGAGATTAATATATTCTCTGACTCAGGAGACTTAAGGTTTAGTACCGGCGCAAGGTGCTGGCAGTGATGATGGTGATGATGATGATGATGATGATGATGATGACGACGATGATGATGATGATGACGACGATGATGATGGTGATGAGATATTTCTTCCGTTCACACACAAGCAACCAAAGAGCTGTTATTACAATGGAAGTGGTTGAGAGTGGGAGTCGTTTACGAGTTCATGTTAAGGTCAAAGATACCCATATATGGTTAACTAATCCCAAGATCAGTATGGGGTGTAGGGGTGTGGCT
>OOFB01026019.1:4159-17533 GCA_900323305.1 Trachyrincus murrayi
GCTTGCTGCCTGTCTGTCTGCCTGTCCATCTGTCTCTCTGTCTCCAATGAGTCCATAGACTTCTAACACTGTGTGTGTGTGTGTAGGTGTTAGTGAGTGTGAGTGTGTGTGTGTATGGGTGTTAGTGAGTGTGAGGGTATGTGCTAGTGTTAGTGAGTGTGTGTGTGTATCAGTTCACACGCATCAGAGCACCCAAGCCTTTGAGCAAATTCTGTCTTTCATGACCCACATGGCATCCGCCTCCTCACCCTGTGGACACACAAACTCATACACACACTCACACACACAGTCACACACACAGTCACACACACACAGTCACATGTATAATGTCCATTTTCTCCCTAGAAAGAAGAAGAGACCGAAGAGGAGGAAGAGGAGGAGGAGGAAGAGGAGGAAGGGAATCCGAGACACTCCATATTTGAGCGGGTCGCTGCGTCCGTTAGGTCTTTGTCTTTCAGGTAACTGCATACACATGCATACAATGTCCAGCCGCCAGCATTTCTGGTAGCTAAAAATACAAAAAATAACTTCATATAGTTTTATTTGGCCGAAATGTGTTATGCTGTTTTGCTGCTGTACTAGGCCCTTTACCGATGATAGTGCTGCTATAGTTCAAAGTCCTCCATTAGCAAGCAATGAGCACATAAATGAGGACGTATGCTCGTTATTGGCGGTTGACTTTTGCCTTGGCTAAGAATGTCATTATGGTGCACATATCATCATCATCATATACATGCACATGAATCAATACAAACATCTCATTTTGGACAGAGGAGTAGGTTGAATTAGACCAAAAACAAATAATACAATAGTAACTGAAAAAAAATCATATCACATGGGGATCAAGTGATGACCGCCTCATCCTTATGATGATGTAATTACTGTTGGGAGGACAGCTCCCAAGGCAGTTTAGGGCTGTATTGATTGTGTTATTTTCAGAGCGATTTCTAAAAGCCGAGGCCAGCGGCTCCGCCATAACTGAAAACAGTTTTTCTTCTATTCCCCTTTCTGGAAGTACTTAATTTAAAGCATCATTAAAGTTTGCTAGAGGTTTGGGTTGTGTAGTTACCTTGCCATGATGTAACTTGGCGAGATATCTTAAATAGTTGCTCCGTTGATTCAAACTTGATAATCCAAAAGTGTTTTTTTTTCTCTCCCCCATTAACTTAACATTGCACGGCGAAACAGGTCTCAAAGTCACACTTTTAGCACACAAACAAATGCGAATAAAGCAGATTCTGTGTAAAATAAGAAAACCCGATTCACCCGTTTTTTTCGTCTGTTTACAATGATGGGTAAAGGTACTCCTTTCTTCATCCCCTCGCCGGAGATGTACTGAATATGTAAACCGTCTCTCAACTCGTGCTAGCGAAGGGGCCGTTGTGGCATTCTCCCCCTGCCACGTGCCATCCTCCCCCTGCCACGTGCCATCTCTTTCCAGGGCTCCTCCAACAGCAGGCAGGGCTTGACAGTGCGACCGTTAATTCACCTGGAGAGAGACTCAATTAACGATAACACTGCGCTTGTGGTGAGAAACAAAATATCAACGCGGTAATTTTTCCACTTTTGTTACATTGTTATGTTCCCCCCTTTTAAAATAAGTTCATGTAATGTCCAACACATATGTTCAGATTTTAAGCAGGAATGTCAGGATGTGATGTAAAGCTTGTAACAATACTTATACACCTGGACATTAGCAGCAGCAGCTGCCAATGCGTTTCTCCCGGTCCCCTGTGTGTCAGTCCGTGTTAAACCCCGGAACTGGAGCGCACCACTCCAACCGGAGTGGCTTAAGCGAAAACCCGGAATGGGTTTCTTCACAGCATTACAGTAGGCCTACCGTTGCATACTTTTGCTTTGCTGCAAACAAGAATGGGCACAGAATCGCATTAATTCAAATGGATGTCCAGCAAACGGTCCAGGAGACCAAGCTACAAAAGCTCCTGGAACACAGATAGGGTGGCGATTTGAGTTTCTGTTTAAAAATCTGTTTGAGAATGATGATGGGCACTGGTAGAGAGTTATGCTTTATTTTTGTTTACATCTATTGTTCATGTATCACTTAACTAGAAATGGCAGCAGCCAAATATAACTGTTCTTTATTGTAAGAGTGAAATAAACTCTTATTAATCCCTCTATTTTGACTCTGTGCCTATTTTATTTAGTTGTGCCCATACTTTTGTGGACTGCGCCCCTTTCAACTTAGGAGCACAGTGCTCGCAGGGGAAAAAGTCAGCGTAGAGCCCTGCATTTACCGTGCTGATATGAGCTCCTGAGTTGCTCTATGCATTCACTAAAAAACCTAGTGTACTTTTTGTATTCAAATAAATGAAATCATTTTGCTTGTAAATGTCTCCTTGTATCCCTTTATTAAGGAAAAACACATTATTTGATGCATTTTCATTGCGCTCCCTAAAATTCTTTATGCGCTCCTGTGGTGGCTGGTTTAACCTGTGGGCCTGATTGGCCAATGCTCCACAGGTGTGCAGCCTCACCCAGCCCCAGAGTCTAATCAGTCTGACTCGGACCAGGTGAGGCTGCTTAAACCAGCCACCAACAACACACACTCCACAGGCGTGTATACATAACAAACACGGTTCGGAAGCTACCGGATCATCTTCCAACAAATATTGAAATCAACATGAAATTTACATTTTTATTTCCGAAAAATGGTGATTTTTTATATACATTGGCAGAATCCACTTTGTTTGCGTTCGTGTGTGTGCTAAAAGTGTGACTTTGAGACCTGTTTCGCCGTGCAATGTAAGTCAATGGGGGAGAGAAAAAAAACATTTTTGGATTATCAAGTTTGAATCTACAGAGCAACTATTGAAGATATCTTGCCAATATTTGGAGTTACATCATGGCAAGGTAACTACACAACCCAAACCTACCAAACTTTAATTATGCTTTAAAAGGGTTATAAAAGTACCCTTTTCAGATTTTGTGTTTCATAATAATCACACTGTACTTTTGATGCGATTCCACAAATTCTGGTATGTCTGGAAAAAGCTATCTATTATAAATGTCTTTTGTATTTTTGCACTGTAACCTTATCAATGGGTTTGTGTGCTGTGATGACATTATGAAAACATTTGTCTCTGTCCGGCTAAATGTCATCCAGGAAGGCCATCCACGGGCCTGAGGTGCAGCAGAAGCCTATGGGACAGGAGGAGTCTGAACTTTCCTCTGACAGGAGACTGGACGGGACCCTGACAGTCACTTCACAGTATGACCAGCAGGGGGGACTGTTGCCTCTCTCGGCCGCAGGTGAGAGACAAGATGCAGAAATCCTGATAATTAAGCTGTGATCTAGTATCACAGAGATAATAATTAGAAATTAGAAATAATTCTAATAAGAATCTATGGGGGAATAAATTACGGTTATCAATGTTCAATTGTTGTACAATTCATTCAGATGTCAAGTGACTTATACAAATCACTCCGTTACCATTAATAGTAATAAAAAGGCAGAGCGCAGTTTTTGGGGCCATGGCCAGGTCAAAAATATAGTGATTTTTTTTTGTGATAAAATGACCTATCGAATTCTTGTTTATTAATAGCATTTCCACTTACAGCACAATTGGCTGGACAGTCAAAAGTCTTTAAAGTAATTTTTCTCAGTTTCACTTTTGACGTAGATACTGCGGTTTGCCTTTGTAGGGCAGCGTAGCTGTAGTCTGTTCCCAACAACGCTATACGAGTTAGCCTGGTTCTCGCTCATAGACTCCCCTTAGTTCCCCCCTCCAACAGGTTTGACCTGTGATGATTGTGTGTCACCCAGGGAACTCTGATGGTCCCGTAGGTTCCAGACTCTCCCCGGGCCTCCAGAGGGACCGGTCGCCGTCCCCTGTGGGACCCGTGTTGCCCAGACGCTGCTCCCCCCAGGGCCGGGCCAGTGTCAGCTCCTGTCCCGAAATGGTCGGAAACATCTTCCGATCATGCATACGTTTTAATGCCCTTCGTTTTCATTTACTATATTCACACAATAACAGCATAGAAACACCACAACAAAATAAACATTTCCTTGGTCGATGTTTTCACAGGATAACAAAGAAACTAAAAAGAGTTCTACAAAAGGTGAAGAATAACATTCAATTATATTGTAACAAATGCACTGTAAGTCACTTTGGATGAAAGTGCTAAATGACTAAGTAGTAAATGTTAGTACATTTTACAATAACACCTAATACTAAGTTTGACTCCTCAAGGCATGACGACGGCCCTGAGTCGGCGGCGGGTGTCGTGTCGCGAGCTGGGCCGGCCCGACTGCGACGGCTGGCTGTGGAAGAAGAGGAAGGAGAGCAACGTCTTCCTCACCCAGAAGTGGCAGCGCTTCTGGTTCATGCTCAAAGGCCCGTCCCTCTACTGGTACAAAAGCCCACAGGTAGGGGGAGACACACTATTGGTTGTTTGCATGGGTGGTCTCAGTGGGGAAACAAACCCCTAACCCTATCCCTGCTCTACCAGTCGAGCTACACAGGACCACCTTGAGCCTGGGGACCAGTGATGAATGTGTATCATTGTAATGATTCACAGTGGTTGGTGTTTAAAAAGACCAACCGTTTCCTGCTAGAAAGGAAAATATTTGGTTGCTACTAGTATTTTGTATTTATTTATCTATATACATATATATATTCATCTCCATTTCAGATAATTGTAAAATGTATGTTTTATTATCTCCTCCTCCCTGCTCTGACGTTGTGGCCTCCTGTGTGTTGTGTCAACAGGAGGAGAAAGCAGAGGGCTTCATGCAGATTCCCACCTACAGCATAGAGAGCGCTGGAGAACACAAGAGGAAACAGTAAGGAACTCACGTTTAGTAGTGTAGTCAGACAATTCAAGTTCATATACATTTTTCCACATTTCTACAGGTTTTTCTATTTCTATAAATGGAAAACGGTCATGAAGCCATTAAAGGTTTTTGTTTAAAGGTTTAAAAGTTTTTCTCTCTCTTTCTTTCTTTTTTTTTAACAGTGTGTTCAAAATGTGCCACCAGCGATTCCAAACATTCATCTTTGCTGCTGAAAACCTTAATGACATGGGCAAGTGAGTAATTATTATGACATAGATTATTACATGTATCTATGTCAATATTTGCAATCTTCATCCATCTCTAATTACACCCAGGAACCGATGAAAACATCCAAATCCTTCACTTGAGAACAGTAGGTGGAGCTTATCAAATGATGTATTTCATTATTCATCAATCAATCCGACTACAAAGAGACATGCAGGTTAATCTATTTGGAGAACCTTAATTGTCCATAGGTGAAAGTGGAGTGTGGCAATGAGAAGGTCTAGCATCATATTCAGGGTGTTCACCTCCCCTTGACCTCCCATAATATACTGGGTGATATGCTGCACCTCCCTGTCAGCATGACCCTGATGTATTGAAAGATAGATGGATGGTCTGTCTGTAGTTGCAGATAGCAGTCTACAATGCCCCCTAGAGGCCGATTTACATTAGTACACACAACTTGGCCACTGTTAAAATGATGGAAACAATTTTCCCTTTCTTCCTAAATGAACTGAACAATCTCCTCCTGTTTAATACTTAAAACAATGACAGTTAAATGATAACGGTTTCCACTGTTTTTATGCCGTCTTTATAATATGGAATCTTTTAGGTGAAATTATGTGAACCATTTTCCATTTCTTCCTAAATCAACTGAATACATTTAATACTTGAGTTAAAATCAACATCAGTTGAATGATAACTCCAGGACTGTTACTGATTTGTGTTACCTGCATTATTGTTATTGTCCAGATGGATCAACTGTCTGATCATAGCCATACAGAAGCACAGGAAGTTCCACACTGGGTCACCTGACAGTGAAGCCGGTAGGTGCCATGTGTTAAAAGTAATTACATGTGGATGCACTAGTTGGTATGTATACTTTTATACAGTATATATTGCTGACATTCAGTTGTATTCTTTTGTGTTTTTAATGTGTTAACAGAATGCTACAGTGAGACAGAATCAGAGGATGAGGGCTCCCCCTCGCAACGCAGGAGAAATAAGGTTTAGGCCCTAAGAACACACACACACACACACACACACACACACACACACACACACACGGTTTTACAGACACGTAGCCTGTATGTGCACATAGAAAAACTTGCAAAAAATTCTGGGCACTGATAAAAATCGCTGATGAAAAAAGTACTTTTCCCTTTCTGAAGAATGCAGATGCACACGCAAACATTGAATCATTGTAATGCGTCTCTGCTGTCTTAGAAAATGCAGTCCAACACGTTGCCTCGGCCCAAGAAGTCCAAGATGCCCATATCAACTACTCCACCAGAGCGCAGCAGTGCAGCAGGTATAACAGACAGCTACACCACTCCCCTCAACGCTCTCTACTTCTCCCTCTGTATTCAATCCATCATATCACATTATCACATTGCCTGCTATTTCATTTCTTGCTGATTAACAATATTCAAAATCCAGAATCTAAATCTGTTTGTTTTGACATTCTCCTTAAAAATGTTACGCTACTTGTTATTTTTCCCCTCTAGATTTTGTGCCTACATTCAGTAAATTAATATTTAGTCATTTAGAAGATGTTTTTATCCAATGTGACTAACAGTGAATATAGATACAGGTTATTCAGGAGCTAGTCTGGCTGACAGGATGTAGGCTGTCAGCCAGACTCCCCTTCCGCTGTCTGCATGTTACCGTATTCAAGTCCCTCGTCCACATGGTCGACATACGTCTTTTGGGCGGAGTTCTAGGAAGGAGGGGGGGGACATGTTATCCCCATGGTTACGACCCACGGCAACGTTGTGATACTTTATTTTAAGCTAGTACCGTCGTTGTGTATGAGCGCTATAATGAGCGATGTTGTACATGAAATGCGGCACACACCGTGGCGTTAGACTATGTGTCCGAGAAGCTTAACCCTCTCTCGGACGCGGACATCAAAATCAACCGCTGCCCAGACGGAGCTCCACACACCCACACACCTCGCCGCCGGTGTCCCTTTGACGTGACATTGAAGGGTATCCGAAAAGGCACTCTTTCTTCATAGGATTTTACTCCTGTTTTTTCTAACTTACGGTTTTATTTTAGTAACCGTGACAAAAGGGCATAGATTACTATGTTGACGATCATATAAGATATATTACCATGTTTAAAACAAAAAAAGGAGCATATAGCAGTTAAGCATGGGGCTCAGGGATACTTACAGGTAGTCTGAGGACTTTAGGGATCAAACCCAGAACCTTTATGCCTGGGTGTCCAACACCCTAGCCACTAGACTCTCTGCCACTGGCTAATTCCACCGCTCCGTGTCTTGTCTCCATGGTCGTCCAGTCGCCCAGGTCGATGAAATGGGCGTGATGATTAAGGGACTGAAGGAAGGTGGGGTGTCCCTGACGGGCCAGGATCAGCCGTTCACGCAGGACCAGTTCAGGAAGTCTTTCATACGACGCAACAAGAACCCGATTATCAACGAGAAGGTGCTCACGCTGCGCGCGCTACACAGCACCCTCAAGGTGAGCAGGAAATCAATGAAATTTGCTGATGATAATTGTTATCTCATAATGGTTTAACGGGTACCCTTGGACAAGTCAATAGCAGGGCTTTTCAACCAAAAACCTGGTTAAGCCGATGATACTTCCATAACCTTTGTTAAAACAAATGTGTTATGTTGTTAACAATCAAGATTTTATTTCTTACAAATGTGATGTTAAAAATGTTAACAGTTTAATTATTTTTGCCTTATGTGTGGCATTTTCTCACACATGTAATGCTAATCAGTGAAGATTGTGATTCTGTTAAATGATATCAACTGACAGCATTAGAGAGACAAGTGAGGTGAGTGTTGTGAACTGGGTAGCTGGGTACTATTGTGAAGGCTTATTTTTGAACATGTCACATCCTCTGTTTCCCTGCTTGCTCTGCAGGCCAAAGAGGCGGAGCTGCTGCTGATCGACAAGATCCTGGAGGACTCGGACCTGACCGCCACCAAGTTCCGCCAGTGGAAGGAGAGGAACGAAGAGCTGTGTCAAGAGATCGAGAAGCTGGCTTCCCTCAGGGGGTCCCCCGCCGCCGGGCCCCCCACCACGGGAGCCCCTGACGACGACGGCAGTGTGGAACCGCAGGATGCAAGGGTAACCGCGGCCGCTGAGGCACCGGTTGTCGTGGAAACGGTCGCCGACGCCATCGCCGAAGACCCGGAGACGGAGGGCGCGGCCGCGTGCAGGCTGAGTCTGAGCGACGGCGAGCAGCTGGTGGACGCGGAGCCGTCCGACGTCCTGCTGGAGATTGACCCGGGTTCCTCCACTGTAGCCAACGACCCGTACTCCCCCCCCCCCATGCTGGAACTGTCCCTGGGGTCCCTGCAGGAGTCCATCAAGAGGGAGCTGTCCAAGATGGAGACCCTGCCGGGCGGAGACGCTGCAGCTGACCGCTCCTTCTACATCTGAGCTGTGATGGCGGGCGTTACGCCAATGTTCATCAGCCAATGTTTTTGTTGCATTTTTTTGTACACACAACTACCACATTTAATATGAGCAGACAAGAAAGAAGTGTTGAGACTAGTCAACATTTCTCCAATTCTCTTGTGTTGTGATCACTGTTAATGAGAAGCTACACACTGAACCATATAGTGAGTCCTTGCTGCCATCTTAAGGTTAAAACCCTTCCGTCTCAAATGTGTTGTATCATGTATTTTTTGCCCATAGTCATACAATGAAATAAAGTATACTATGTAATTATACAATAGTAAAGGTATACTATGGTTTATACTATGGATCAATACAAAAATTGTTATTTGTAATCATATTTTATTTGATTTAAATATTAAAAAATACAACAAGAAAGTAGTTCTATATTATACTATGGAACTTTTTTTTAAATGACTATTTACTGTAGACTTGGTTGCTGGATTTCAACTTTGGATGTCAGATGGCTCACAAGTGTGATGTAGTGTGTAGCGTCTCTTTCAATAAGTCCATTCAATGTGAGATAGACTTTTTTTTAAAGAAACAAACGGTTCTTAACGCTTACTCAAGAAGTAATATTGCCAAGTGGAATTAATTTTTCATGAATAAAGTATGTATTTATGTTGTCCTACTGATCTACGGACATGAGTACACTTCTCTTCTAATTGTATTACAATTGTATTGTCCTATATTGTATTCTTCGAATGTAAATAAAAATTTTCAAAAATAAACATTTTGTGTAATAAAGTGAGATTACGTGTGTTGATGTTAATAACGTCATGTACACTTCTCAACAGTTTCCAGGCTCTGGTCTGAATACGCTGCTATACATCCTTGTACCTCATATATGTTCACTATACAATAGTTGCTGTGAGTTCTCTGTGCAGTAGTGTGCCTGAAGTCTTGCGAACATTTTGATAAGTCAGGCTCGACTGCTTAGTTACACTGCTGCTGTGGGTGGGATTGACACTTCAATTTGTGCAACAAGTCTCATTAGCTTCATAAAAAACGTTGATATGAGGTTTTGAAGATGTGTGAGCATGTGTGCCCCCCGAGACTGTAAACACAAACCCAGTTCCAGTAAGTTATGAAGTTGATGCTTTTTGTGTGTCAACATTTCATTGAACATAATGACAAGGAGCTGCCATTCGCCTATGGCCTCTAACGTGACTCATAATACATGTGCTTCAAGCTGCAGATTGGATGGACCCCCAGGTCATGTTGAAGTGGTCTCCCAGGTAATCCATTACACTTCATTGACATTTAGATATTTAACCCCTGCTAGCACTTCGTCATACGTGACCTCTCGGACACAGTTCATTAGCCATGTGTATGCTAAAATGCTATTCCTTTTTTGTTTGCCAGTATCACAGACCATTTTACATTTCATTATTTTACTGCTATTATTTCTAACCTAAATGCGGTCACTGTCTTCTGAAAGAGAAGGGCTTTGTTGAAGTGGTAAATAGACATTCTCTATAGCACTTTTTTCATTCACACATCGTGTTCACAGACAGCGTTTTGTTCACTATATAAGCTACTCATTTAGAATCTACTAATGCAAGGCTTTGTAAGGGCATTATCTCTATTTATCTTTTAGTGTAATATGAAACTGAATCTTTTGCTCAGAACAGCAAATGAGACCAGCGGTGAGAGAATGTTCCAGAACGCTTCTCTATTTATTATTTTTGATATTTCTTTGTTGATTACATAAGATTGAAAAAGCAGGGGGCAATTGAGTTAACAAAACCAAAGCTCTCTCTCAAACGGTCTCATATCACGTCTAGACCAGAGAGCAGAAGAAATATTTTTTCAATGAGAGACAATGGAGCTTATGGGAAATGCTGTTTTTATTCTGGAAACACTGCTGCTTATCCAAAAGGGACAAAAACTCACATAAGAATATGAAATAAGTAGTATTTCAGGAGTATACGTTACATGTTTTCACATACAACACAAGAACAGTTGTAATTGATAATGTGTAAATATGTATCATTAATATACATTATACTATGGTTTTCAAAGGTTAATTCACGTTTCATCCCACTGAAAGGCAATATTTCAACACCATATTTCAACATCTACTCATCTAGTCTAACTATTTCTTTTTTTAAATGGTCACAGTTTCCTCCAGACAGAACAAATCAAACACAAAGAACAGACAGAACCACACAAGCGTGAAAGAGGGAGCACTTCAGAAGTCATGGCAGACGGCTGGTAGCCAGCTTGATACAGTTAAAGGCAGCAAGGAATCAACGTCCATTTAAAGGTTTCTTTGCAAGTCTACCCTTTTCTGGCTTTCACCATGTCATACATCACACCTTGTATCCAACACCCCATCCATTTCATAGATAACTATATCTCGAGCACATCCTCTTTCTTAATTTTTCTCTTGAATAGAGAAACTTGTCTTGAATAGTCATAGTTTTGAAAATGTGCTCCTCTACATTTCCTTGAAAATGTGGTCCCCTTGGAATCGATTTGAAAGTATTTGGTGAAGTGCATTCACCCACATCATCATCAACACCTCCATCAATGTCCCACGTTGTCGTCTTTCCACACACGTCCATACGCCCAGACCCACTAGTCCATCCTAACAGCTGATGTCATACACCTCCGTCTCCGGACTGCTGCTGAGCTCCGGGCAGGACCGACACACGGGGCAGGTGGGAAGCTCGGGGCAGGCCGGGCACGCCGGGCACCTGGGCCTCTTGAAGCTGAGCAGCAGGGCACTCCCACCCATCACCTGTATGCAGGAGCCCAGCCACCCGAAGTACAGCGACCCCGCCGGGTGCAGGCTGAGGTTGGGGTAGCGTTGGCCGCCGCCACCGCTGCCACCGCTGCCACCGCTGCCGCCGCCGCCGCTGCCGTTCCCTTCCATCAGTTTATCCATGCCGAGTCTCCCCAGGTTGTGAGTGTAGACCCCCAGCGCGGTCAGACTCAGCAGCCCCGCCAGCAGCACCAGGAAGCCCCCCGTGGCAGCCACACCCCTCAGAGGCATGTCGCTCCAGCAGCGCACCCCGATGCTGGCCAGCACGATGCCAGTGCCGCACAGGAACAAGGAGCTCAGCACCAGGCCTTGGGCCAGCCGCACCCGTGGGTCCCGCTGGTAGGAGCCCGCCACGGGCCAGCACTGCTTGAGCTCCGACTGCACCACTTGCAGGCAGCTCTCCCACAGGCCGTCGGAGCGTAGCAGGAGCAGCGTCTCCACCGCTGGCGTCCCAGGGCCCCTGGCCTTGGAGCGAGAGGGGGAGCCGGGCCCCGTCATACCCAGACGGGCCTGTCCCTCCCTCCACTGAGGGGTGATGGAGGCGGTGAAGACCAGGACCAGCCCGAGTGGGGCAAACACGATCCCCATCACCATTGAGGCTGGAGTATGCATTATGGGGTGTTCAGCCTGGGTCCTCCTGGGTGCCTTCCAGGGTAGAGCAGACGTCACAACACAACACAAGGCCATCAAAGTCGAGACACATACGCTTACACTGAGAGCTATTTTTAGAGCTGCATCATAAAACATTCACACTGCTGGGGGATATTTCTAATGTGTGTGTATGGGGTCCTCGAAGGACGTGACGGAACAGTTAATCTCCACTCTACCCTGCATACAGACGAGACGCCGTTATTAATATGATTATCCTGAATGAGGCAGGTTACTTCTGCTAGTCAGTACATGTCACATGTTTCTAGAGAAGTCCACTTACCTAATTATAAGAAAAAACAAAACAGCACAGTCTCAGACCAGATCAATCAAATCAATACAGACAACTTGATCAATAACATTCATAAGGACATGTGCGTCACACACGTGTGTGTGTGTGTGTGTGTGTGTGTGTGTGTGTGTGTGCCATACCTGTTCACCTCATCATCATCGTGACGGGTGTCTCTTGATGTTGCTCAACGCCCTTCACTTCAGATGGATTTGCAGAGAGAAACCCTCAGCCAAGTTCGGCTGAGGGAAAGCAAACACGGACAGACCAATGACACTGAGAGAGAGAGAGAGAGAGAGAGAGAGAGAGAGAGAGAGAGAATGATCCAGACAAACAATAAAGGGCGATGGAGAGAGGGAGAGACGAGAGGACGCGAGCAGTGGTAGAAAACACAGGGAGGTGTGGCAGCAATGCTCCACTGCCGGACAGAAAAGAAGAAGAAAGAAAAAAGAAAAAAGACAGAGCCGTCGATGCTTGTCCTTGTTGCTAGGATACAGCAACCTGGACTGAGGCTAGTCTGAGAGGCAGAGTGGAGCGGCTGAATCCATCACACGGAGCGCTTTCGTTTTTTTTTTTTTTCATACAAAACTTTACTCGCCCCCTCCCCTCTCTTTCACTCCCTCTCTGTATATATATATGTATGTGTGTGTGTGTGTGTGTGTGTGTGTGTGTGTGAGAGAGAGAGAGAGAGAGAGAGAGAGAGAGACAGAGACAGAAACAAAGAAGGAGTGATTGAATCATTCTTGTTTTGTAAAACGTCTAGAGTGAGTGCCCGAGTCACGCCACGTGCCTGCTTGCTGTTCCCCCCTCCACACACACAAACACACACACACACACACACACACACACACACACACACACATTGACTCTAACAGGTCACACACATGTAGGCAGATACTGCATGCAGACCCAACTCATCTCCGGACTCAATCCCTCCAAGGTCACAACGTCATCGGCAGCGCCACACACATGTATGCAAACACACACACCCACACACCCACACCCACACACACACACACACACACACACACACAGACACACCCACCCATACACAGAGACACACACACACAAACACACAGACACACACACACACACATATTTCGCAGAAACTGATTACTATTCAGTTGCGCTACTTGCGAGGAACGCAAGATTTGCATTTGCAATCGCAGGGACACGGGCGTGCACGTTGTGGAGAGCTGCTTACCACGGACAC
>OOFB01026020.1:0-23004 GCA_900323305.1 Trachyrincus murrayi
AATGTGGGTGGGTGTGGGTGTGGGTGTGGGGGGGGGGGGGGGGGTGGATTTTGGTGGCAGGGACCTTTAAGGGATTGAAAATATAGTCTAATGCTGACAGGCTAATGATCAGAATAATTCACATCTTATTACTCAGTATAATGTATGCTTTACTGTTTTCACTTTGCAGATCTGAATTGGCTATGAAATGATAACATGCATGATGTTGACATCATGAAAGTCTCATACATTTTAAGAAATGTCAGGGTATCCCTCTAAATGCCAGAACAGTTAATGTGTCTCACAAACAGAGCAAAATAATAGAACAAATGTTTGATCTGGCAATTTGCCAGGCCAAGTCCCTGGGATAAAAATCACTAAGGATAAAAGCATCTGCCAAATGACTAAATGCAAATGTGAATTCATCAGACAGGACATCAAGGCACAAACATCATGCACCAGCAATAGTTGTTGATTACAGCAGGAATTAAGAGACAGTTGGGATATCAGCAAAACATCTCGACCACTGTAATGGTCCCAAATGTGGCTGCTGATCACAGTTTGCTTGGAGAATTTTGGAGCCTCCAGACTCTCTGGATGCCAGCGTCTGAAGCATCTAAATCCCGGAACACCTCTGTGTCTCCTGATTGGTTGAAGCGCTGCAGCAGGGGCTGGAAGACTGTCCCTGGGATGCTGAAGTTCAGGTGAGGGTAGGTCACGTTGGCCGCACAGTCTCTGGTGTTACTGGATACAATACCTGCAATTTAGAGAGGATTCATTTTACGTTTTAAACTTGCAAGAAAATGTGGGGAACGATAGTCTAGTGGGGTGTTTGACTCCAAGCTGAAAGGTTCTGGGTTCGAACCAAATGTCCACAGTCTACCTGTAGGCATCCTGCCCTAACCCCTACCTGCTCATCAATGTATCTAAAAAGAAAACTTGCTGTAAGCCGCTTTGGACAAAGGTGTCGGCTAAATGACTTAATAGAATAGAATCTAAATAAAAATACACTGTTTAAAAGAGGGAGAGATGGGTGTGGATGTCGGTTAACAGAAAGCCTTACCCAATAATTCCCCGGAGTGTTTGCGTACCACAGCGCCGCCGCTGGCGCCCGCCTGTACTGCACACGTCGTCTGCAGCATCACAGGCAGGCGATCGCAGCTGACGGCTTTAGAGATGATGCCGCCAGTCAACGAGGGACCACAGCTCTTTCCTAGTCCACCATACCCCACCACCACTACCTCCTCGCCTTAAAGAAGAGTAATACAAATGGAATAGTAAAAACACAAAGGCAAATTAGTGTTAATAACCAGGTAGTGTTATTTGACCTTTGACCCCACCTGGCTGAAAGGACTCTGCCACCACTGGAACCACCACCTCAGGAGCAGAGTCTCTCAGCTGTACCACAGCAAAATCATAGGAGGAAGACGGCTTTGTGGAAAACAGCACATCACCCACGACAACAAGGAACCTGAACAGGAGAATAAATGAGAGGAGACCACATTGGTCTTTTATTCAAAACGGTAGCAATGAACATCTTTAGACAAAGGTCAGGACAGCTACGTAGGCCTACATGAATTAAAGGCCTATTAGTCCTCTGTCATGGTAATTGGCTAGAAGGTAGATAGATAGGGTTAGGGTTAGATTACCTGGTGCCATCATAACTTGGTACAATTATTAGGCAACTGTAATGATATTCCTGTCAAAAGGTAAAAGCAGTTCAAAACGGTTGGAAAACGACAGCTAAACAAACGACAAGGATAAAGTCAATGGATCATGTGTTCTACCTGCCCTCGTGATGGAACCTCAGAGTAACAGTCTTGCTTCCGTTGACGACATGTCGGCAGGTAAGCGCTAGACGAGATGCGACGAGAACACCTGAGCCCCAGAACCGTCCACTGTCAATCAAACACACGGTGGGGTATTTCCTCAACTCAGAAGAGGAAGAGGAGGTCGAATGTGTGTTCAGGAGTTGAAGGCCTTCCGACGCACCTCCATGGAGACAGGTCAGCTCGCTCAGTGGATATTCCACGTGTATCCTGTCCGTTACGTCCCTGATGTTTCTCAAAATAATTTGGACAGAACACACCAAGGTGAGACCGATCCACTCGACTCCTTTCCAGCACAGTGAAGACACGATAACCCCAACCAGGTGTGCGCGGTGGTCGCCTTCCGTCACAAAAAGACCCCCGCCCTCAGTGCCGGGCAGGCACCGGGCATCCGTCAGGATGACAGCATTGTCCTCCCCGGATAAGTTACTGACGATGCCCGTGCTGAGGGTGTTCGTAAAGAGGTCAGGACAGAGAGCACCAAAGGGTGAGCCACATGCAACGACAGTGGATCCTTTGCGAAGAGAAGAGCTTTTTGCACAAGGGATGTTTGATGAACTTCGGCGACTGTCCTCGAAATCTGTCTGGAGGACAGCAATCCAGCTGAGAAACCTGGACTCTTTAATCAGTTCTTCCATTCCGTCGTCATTGTGGAACTTCCATTTGTCGGACTCTTGGAAAAGTGTGTTAAAGGCCTTGTTGAACTCCAAGCAGTTGACGAGCATCAGCACCTTGGCTTTATGTGGAGACGGTGAGTTGATGTTTGAGATCACGTTTGTCTTCGCTTCTTGCCGTGCAGGTAAATGTATATGGACGTCGGGGTGTGCAGTAAAGCTGTCTGGTAACAAGAACCTATGTGGAGCAACAGATGCCTTGTGCGTCGTAAAACGGGAAAATAGAAATGCGTTGCAAATTACCATTCCTGTTTGGTGATTAAGGATGACTCCACTACAACTAAAGGCTCGCTGTTCTGCAGCGGACTGCGATACTGTCACGACGCAGCATGACCCCTCGATCACATCCATGCTGCGACTTGGATTGCTTTTAACTTAATTTGAAATCCTGCGCGGTTAAACAATGAAAGGAAAGCGAAATATTTAACAAACTAAACCTGTAGTGAGATGGAAAGCGTGTTGACTTTATCTTTTTCTATTATTTTCCTAAAAAGTTATTGGCGACAGCATAGTTATGAAAACATGTCAAATAGTGAAATGTGACTTCCTGGTTGTATTCCATTGGTCCCAAGAACGACCGACGTGATAGGGAAGACGGTATTGGTCGAATCCTGACAGGTTTTAACCAATCGAAAACGAGTAGGTGGATCAACAGTACAAACAAATTTACTTATACTAAACAAAGGGAGAATAAAATACTATTTACTTTAGCTTTATGTTATATTTACGTAAGTTTCACAGGCACTGTTGTTTTTACACGAACCTGCAACGAATATGGACACATACACATATAGACCCCTACGGTTTTATAGTTTTTTATAACGGAACATAATTAAATAATTCAGTCAAAACTTAATATCTATTTTTATTTAACTCAAACGTAGTTTTTTCGTGTCAGAATACACAACGTTGAAAGGATCAACTTTGCAATGTATATTCTGTTGTTATTTACAAAGTAATATATTGCACTGGTAATAGTATGCACAACCTTCTCAATACCAAGTACCCTCATATCAACTACAATTTTCAGGCAGCAATAGTCACAAAGTACTTAAGTATTTTCACAGTAACTTGAAAACATGAGGGCATTGTCATTGCATACCCTAGCCTCTAATGCTATTATACATGCACTAACAACATTTAATAAACAATATAAAATCTATACTCTATATCAAAACACACATTTAAAACGTTCAATTTGCATATAGCGGTAAACCTTCAAGTGATTAAAAAAACGAAACAAGCAAATACTTTGACAACTATGAAGGCTGTGGATGATTCATTCATGAAATTGATTCATATTCATTCACCTTGATATAGCCTAGTGTTTTTGTTAGTGTTATTATTTCTTAGTTGTATTCAAGAAAATCACTAAAACATTATGATTATTGCCTTGTATGAGGAAAATAGTAAATGTTTCAAAAGTTATGTAAAATAGGTTTCATCTACACATTTTCACTTTTTGAGGTTGCATGGTGAAGGACAAGTTAACCGATGTTCAGCATAGTCTTCTCTGTAAGCTAACACCAATGCTAAAAATAACACATGCCCAGAAACTAGGTTCACAGCAATGGCACAGTCTATGTAACGATGGGCAGTGCTATTGGCAATACTATCAGAAAACCTAATACTTTATGGAAAGGTGATGCAGCAGAACACAGCAGGATTTTTGTTCATTATATTAGGGGGCAGTCAGGGTTGGCATCCCTGAGCAAGATGCCAAAGCCCTACCTGTTCCATAATTAACTGTATCTACTGTTTTTACTGTCTAACCTAATGACATGGATCTCAATTCACTGTAAGTCACTTTGGATGAAAGCGTCCGAGTGATTGAAAATAATAAATAGAATTCACCTAACAGGGTATAGTCACATGATATACAATGATGTAATCGTTAAGACAGTCAGGATTTGTATTGTAGGTAGTCTTGTGTCTGCCCTGTTTATGAATGCATAAGAATCTTAGAGAATCTCTTCTCTGGATCAGTCGATGTACTGGGAGAGCCAGCGGAAGCCGTCTCCATATCCCTGCCGCTTCAGAACACTGCACATGAACACCTCCATCGGCCTCAGATTAAGCTCCTTCAGCAACACCTGACCCTGTTTAAAAGCAACAAACAACCTCCATGAGCTGGGATCCTCTTGGTTTTTCTCCCAATACGCATCTTAATTCTGCTAGTAGATAGTCTAATGGCTAGTCTAGTGGATAGGCTAGTGGCTAGGCTAGTGGATAGACTAGTGGCTAGTCTAGTGGCTAGTTGATAGTCTAGTGGCTAGTCTAGTGGCCAGGGTGGTTCACTCCCAACTGAAAGGTTCTGGATGCGAACCTCAATGGACCCGTCTCTTGCCTACTACACCTGTAGGCGAGACGAGCAAGATGCCGTATACCTGTTCCTTAATGACATCTAAAAACCACTTAAAGCATCTGCTAAATGACTAAATAATAGTAGTAATGGTAGCATCTGGTCCAAAGGCAGATCCAGGCCAATACCTTTCCGGTCGTGTGTCCATGAAGACCAAACATTCCCCGGAGAGCATCTTCACCAACGGCCTCTGGGCGGTCGATCTTGTTCCCTAGGATGAGGACAGGGACTGTGGAGATGGTGTCGTCTGTTAACAGGGCCTGGAGGGGAGGGGGGGGGGACAGGACGTTAGAAACCAGGAATGGCTAGAAACAGACTTTTTGTGTTAATGATACAAAGGTGACTTACATCAAGTTCCACTTTAGCCTCTGCTAGTCGCTCGTGATCGGCAACGTCCACCATGTAGACGATACCGTTGATGGCTGGGAAGTAGTTCTTCCAAATTCTCCGTGCTGGAAAAAGTTTGTACACATTTCACATTTGACCCAGGAATGATAGTATCTGATGGACATGAACGCCAGCTCAAATGTCATAGGCCCAATACCAATATTATTCAATCCTACCTTGCGTATGACCACCAAGGTCAAATGTAGTGAAGGTCATTCCAGCTATTGTCAGTTCCTCCGATGCTGTGGACAGAATGAGTGCATTGAAGGCACATGAAATGAGTAAGAAGACAGAGTTTGTAACTTTTAAGTGCTACATGGCTATGGTGTTTTGACTCCCAGCCAAATGGTCTACCTGTAGGCATCTGTGAGCCAAGTCAATACCCTATGCTCCTAGTTGACCTGGATACAAATCCACTGCAAGTAGCTTTGGATACAAGTGTCTAATTATTGAATGAATGAATGAAATGGTGTGAATCATTCACTGTACTTGGATGCAGAGTTGGGACGTGCTGTCCTAGCCTGTCATCTCTTAGCATGTGCAACAGTGTTGTTTTCCCAGCATTATCCAGCCCCAGGAAGACTAGCTTCCCTGTCTTCTTGTATAATCCTGCAGGGGAAAAATGTAATACATTCAAATAACACACTCATAATATATTGTCATATTTGTTGTAATGATTGTAGTGGCATCAATATTGGAATAGGATGTCTTATGTCTATGTGAAACCACATGTGATCACATGTTGAAGATACTTTACCTAGAAATTGCAAGACACTGCTGAAGCCCCTGCAGAGCCAGTTGAATATAAAAGACATCTCTTGGCACTCTGTAATGGATGTTTAACACATACACATTTGTATGCGTTATTCAACATGATGTCGATGTATGGGATACACTATAAGACAGATTTACTTCATAGATAGTTTATAGAATAGGCTTATCTGAAGGCATACGCAATGGGTATTATAGGTTAGCAGGTTGAATGTTGCTCGCTATACTATTGCTGGAACAGGATTACATTGCTGGTATGTGTAATCTCACCAAGTATAAAGACGTGAACAGAAGGAAGAAATCTTGCATAATAGCAGGTGAACAAACTCCTTCAGCTGGTCTGCGTCTCTCCCGGAGTCAGTGCTCTTGCTCAGACTATTTTTATGACAACTTGTGGTATTCTGACATATGATCTCGCCAGTCATCCGCCTTGTATAGTGTTTTCACGGCCACGCACGAAAACACAGGGGCGCGTACACACACACACACACACACACACACACACACACACACACACACACACACACACACACACACACACACACTCTGGAATTTACTTTGGCCGCCGCGAGAAATGAGACATTATTTGTCGTTAGTCTAACTTACCTAACTTTCAATTATGGATAAAGTATATAAACCACTAACGACGTACGTTAAACTTCAAACGTTCATTTGCACGTCACAATAACAACTTATATGTCTATAAAATGCGATATTTCCCAACTATCTTCGCTATGAAACATGTCAATACAACAACAAAACAACAACAGAGTACACATCGAAGAGTGGGGAATGGAAATCTAAAGAACAACATTGACTTACTCATAAGGACACATTAAAACAACATTGCCACGTTAACATTAAACACGTGGGCTTTTCTGTTTCGGACTTTGCTTTTCCTATAAAAAGTTGTGCTGTTACCTTGAGAGATGATCGCGGGATCCACCAACTTCTGGTCCAAGCGTTTGTGTCGATTGCGGGGTACGCGTTTGACAGTTCACCGGAACTGCGTAATGGTTATTTTGGAGAGAGGACTTTGTGGTGGGGGGGGGGGGGCTAGAGGTGTGGTGTGTGGGGAGGGTGGAAGGAGTATGACACAATTATATGATCCCTTTCACCGTAAGTAACCTAATGAGAAATATGTTGTAAGGAGTATGACACAATTATATGATCCCTTTCACCGTAAGTAACCTAATGAGAAATATGTTGTAAGGAGTATGACACAATTATATGATCCCTTTCACCGTAAGTAACCTAATGAGAAATATGTTGTAAGGAGTATGACACAATTATATGATCCCTTTCACCGTAAGTAACCTAATGAGAAATATGTTGTAAGGAGTATGACACAATTATATGATCCCTTTCACCGTAAGTAACCTAATGAGAAATATGTTGTAAGGAGTATGACACAATTATATGATCCCATTCACCGTAAGTAACCTAATGAGAAATATGTTGTAACATGGTGATGTGTATAACCATTAATAATAATGTCATGTAGGGCTAAATATTAGATATAGGCCTATTAGGGTGTCCCACTCAAGGACATTTTTTGGAAGGAGTCAAAAAAAATGTAAATCAACCTCTACCGCATCGTTAACACCGTAAACGATGTACAGAACATTGACAAATATGCAGCTGTATACATTTTTCCAGAAATGATCATTAGAAAGTATTTACACTACAATTAAATGAACGCTAGGCGGCACTATAACACACGATAATGAACGCGATAGTAGTCATCCACAACAGTGGGGAATCCTCTGGAGTCCACGCATACACAAGCTGCTGAAGTAACAGGCATTTTAAAACATGACCCGGGTCACTTGAACAGAATAGCTTTATTAAAAGCAATATCTAGTGAACAACAGCCCATCTCCAAAGAAACATTTGTTAAATTAAGTAAAAAAAATGGCCAAGACTTTCAGTAGCCTACAACTTAACTAGTTTTCTACATAGGATCTCCATTCAATATTACTGTAAGTGCTGGAAAATGCCAGAATGGAAGGATGGTTCAGCGTTGGTCCAACAGAATAGACTGATGTCTTGGTTTGTTCATCCACTTCTTCGGTTACTTCCTCTCGTAGTAAAACCATTTGTCCACTGTAAGTAAAAACATGCATGTATAAGTTTAGCTTTAGCCTAATTCTTTAGCCTAGTTTATTTACTATACTTCCCTGCGATCTTAAATATGAATGTACTGATTTTTGCATACTTAACTGTTTGTACATATTTCTTAATCTTTACACATGAGGAAATGTTACTATGCATCCATTTATTATATTGGTTCCAATTGAAAAAACGTCACTATTGTTACAACTTGTACTACTGTCAAATCAATAAAAAATTATATTC
The DNA here is from genome assembly GCA_900323305.1 of Trachyrincus murrayi. Taxonomy (NCBI): domain Eukaryota; kingdom Metazoa; phylum Chordata; class Actinopteri; order Gadiformes; family Macrouridae; genus Trachyrincus; species Trachyrincus murrayi. The sequence goes on from OOFB01026020.1 coordinate 8,361, forward strand.
TGTTCAATGAACATATTGAATCCACTCAAAATGAGCATGAACAAAGTATTGACAAATCAATGCTCTTCTAATATCATACAAACATTATACTTGTATTACCTGATGAAGGACGAGCTTCTGCTGTTCCAGGGGGACTCGTCTAAAACAAACAGGATTACATTTATTAAGACACACACACACACACATATATATACACATGCACATTTTGCTATACAGAGCAACTTTGAACAGTAGAACACAAAATATTAGCAAGCAGACCTTCTCGACGATAGCCTTGGCTTCATCCGCAGAGCAGTGCAAGGGGTTGTCGACCGGGGAAACACTTGTGTTCTTGCTGCATTGCGTAAAAAAAACAATACAATTTAAATACAGTCCACATTAGATGTCAACTAAGATTTGGTTAGCTTTGACTCCACTGTAACACCATGTTCTATAGTGGTATAGCTGCTATATGCATATCTATGATATATGAATACAAATGGGAATATCTGGCATCATCCTAAATGACGAAGCGTTACCAGTTGAGTTCTCCTGGGTCGGACTGCTGAGAGATGAGGGCTTTCCAGAAGCCGTTGGTGGTCTTGATGGTGTTGATGGCAAAGTCCTACAAGGAAATCAACCGTAAATGACTATGAAGTATTGGGTATTACTAAATATATGTTGTAGTAGTATGATCAAATAAATAATACAACTAAGTGAAAATTTTCCACACGTACATACACATGCTATATTTGAATCAAAATATACATAATCTTTTATTTGAGTCATTTCAGGGGATAGCTGTACGTTTCGTTTGTCTATTGTGACCTGAAAAATCCAAAATAAAGTGTTAAAAAAAATGTATACATTTTCAGGGGGGCCTTTGTGAATTTTCTGAGGTGATTTGTCTTCCTTTCAAGTAACAGCTAAGTGTTAATGCAGCAACATCTACTGACGCTGGCAGACAGAGGGCTGTTGTGTGGTCACCTTGTCTTTGAACTCTCCGTTGAAGGCAAACTCGTTCTCTGGTTTCCCGTCGGGGACTTTGTAGCGTCTGAACCAGTCCACCGTCGCATCAAGGTAGCCCGGCTTCAGTTTTTTGACATCACTAATATCTAAACAAGCAAACAAAGAGGCCAAAATGGTTGCGTTACTGCGTCTTAATACAACACTTTACTATGTCAGTATTTACTATTTAGTCACTTCGACACTTTTATCCACAGTGACTTTGGATTCAGATCCAAAGTGCATTATATTTTCACCGGCAATATTCCTACTATATGGCTCGCCACTCATACTTCCCTATCTAGTATCAATCTAACCGGTGCCCAAATGATGGGTGTATACATGAAGAACTGCAATACATTACATTCTAAATACTTTCATACTAAACTGTATTAAGTTTAACATTTTCTTCAGAAACAACACATATGTATTTACAGTGACACAGAGAAAAACAACAGACGTGTACTCTGCTTTAACTTGTTTTATAATATTTTGTCATTTCCTGGATGGAAATGTAAACCAACCAAATCAAGCTCAGGCTTACTGTTCAAGTATTTGGCCTCAGGGTCGTCCACATTGATTACGATGACTTTCCAATCAGTCTCTCCTTCGTCAATCATGGCCAGAATGCCGAGCACTTTCACTTTGATTACCTCCCCACGTGAGCACACCTAGAGGACATTTTAGGTTACTGCCCTGTTCCACGGCTGAGTCATTTAAACTGATTGTGACTCAACATATATCTAATGCAACATATATCTAACTCAAAGTCTTGGAGGCTGCTGATTGGTTAAGATGGAGGAGACAAAATGGCATCGTACCTTGGTACCGATTTCACAAACATCGATGGGGTCGTTGTCGCCACGGCAACCGGTGTCTTCGTCTTTGTGCGCTGGGTCCTCCCATGTCTGAGGAAATATTAGGAAACAAGTTCAAGTTAAAGCAGCGTACACCTCTGTTGTTTTTCTCTGTGCCACCGTTATGCTATTTACAATATAATGTGTTTTTTTCTGAGGAAAATATTTAACCTAATACTTGCTCAATAAATACTCATTATACTTTAGTATGATTAATTTATTGCAGTTGTTCATGCATGTATGAGTTGCAAGCCATATAGTAGGACTACTGCCCTGTGTACTGCAGGTGAAAATATAATAGAGCCCATTAGCTAATAATCTAGATGAAATGTCTGCTACAGAGCTGGGACCTGTTCCAAGAAGCAGGTTAGGAAGAATACTTTTTTAACTCTGATTTGAGTTAGTGGAATCTGGAACTGTCAGGATTGTGGAAGGCAGAGTTCAGTTTTGGAGATTATGTTATGCTTAAAAAGCTCATTAATATGTTAATTAAGCTCCTTAGAAGAATAAAGTCACTGACCTGGGGAATGGCTCCGTAGTTCCAGATGTAGCCTTTATGAGGAAACACATTGGCCACATAGCGCACTTTACCATTTTTTACATCTTGCTTGATTGGATTGAGGGGCTCTTTTGTAGCAATCTGAAATAAAGTAGAAATATATTTACATTGGTTTGAATGCATGGGCTGAAGTACTTGTACTAGCCCTTGGTCCTGTACATGTCAATTGGTAGAGCATGGCATTAATACTGCCAGGGTTATGGGTTTGATTCCACTTGGGCCACCCATGCACACTCCTGTCCTACTGTCTTGTACTACTTTGGATATGGCATTGGTATATTATTGGTATTTTATGGTTATTGGTATTGGTATATTATTGGTATATTGTTGAATTGCATTGCTTTTGTTTTCTTTATGTGATGTGTGCAACATCAAAAGGCACAACTAGGGAACTGTATGAACAGGTTCAATAATAGTTAACACACCATACCTCCATCTTGGCGTTTGACCATCTTGGTACTTCAATAACCACATGGAAGATGTTCTGAAAAGCAATGGGAAATATTAGGAATGAAAACTGAAAACAAATGGCATTGACCTAATTTTGGAGAAGTTGTAGAAGGCAATAAAGAAGTTAGGAAAAGTTCATTTGAGTTTCAAAGTATCATTAAGGGAGGGGAATTAATTGTTGGTTAATAGCTAATCCGAAACAACATGGATAATGGCATAGCACATAACAGGAAAAAAAAAACGTGCAGTGAGTAAACGCCCTTGGACAAACAGACTATGGACAAACAGACTATGGACAAACAGACTATGAACTGGCTTATCACGATCACACAATTATGCCTGGGTCTATTTTCTTTCTTCATTGCATAACCCCTACAGTGCCTAGAGGTACATATTGAATACACATATGTACCTGGCCATACACATGGACATAATTTACCCATAAATGCATTAACTATGTGTAGCAGAATTGAAGAGCAACACAACATCAGATAAACGAAATGGGCTTGTGAGGGAAGCGGTCCACTTTACCTGTGCTTCGTCGGCATACATTGGTATGTCATGGAATGGAGACACATACTTTCCATCGGCATTTTCTGCAAACCAAAAGTAGTTTTGGGTTTCAAGTACAGACAGAAGACTGCTTGTTCGGATTTGGAAGCTCCCAGATACCACATATTATTCTAAGAGGCGGGCTTATTCCGCACTTAACACCAAATGCGAAATGGTAAATGTGTCAAATGTGTAAAGTGACACATGGTTTGTGTGATTCAGGTGAAAGTTATTGGATGTCAAATCTGCAGGTCATTCATTATGGCGTTCCTACTAAATGAAGCTGGGGGATGGTGCGAGGCTGCAGGGCGTAAGCTGCAGCAGACGCTCCTCAACAACCGGTCAACAGCTTCTCGAGTTAGATGGCACATAACAAGCCGAACCAGTTTCGGGTTTGAAGCCACGTCTTAATAACACAAAAATCGCGGCATCAATCACAAGCGGATTACATGATGGACCGACTCACTGGGAATAGTGGGTGACACGTGGATGGAGTGGCCTGAGTAGTAGTAGACACAATACACGCAATAAGAAATAAAGTACTTACTGAAATACAGGCGGTAGTTCAAACCATATAGGCTTCCCCGTTCTTCGACTGTGTAGCTCATGTTTAACTCCGAGCCGGTGGGTCGCTGCTGATTCTGCGTTGGCAGTTGATGGCGCTACAAACGTCTACCGGGGAAAGAACGAAGAACCTACCTCCGAACCAAATGCGCATGCGTGGTTGTTATTACGTATAAGACCGGTCTAACCCATAGGTCAAACCAAATAAACTACATTTTATGAGTTGGGTTGTTGTTTTTTTAGCCCAGTGTCACTATCCTGTATACATTATTACAATATTCAATGACGAATACATCAATGTTTACATTATAACGTTTTTTTTTAATTTATTTATTTATTTTTATTTGATCATATGTCCCAAAGAGGTCTAAACCAAACACTTGAGCAATGACATAATAAGTAAAGGCGGTGTGCGTGCGTTGGTCCTCGTCTGCTGCACGCTGACTTCACGTCCTCCCGCGGCGTGTTGCGGCGTGTTGCGCTTCCTGCCGAAGGAGGGGACTGACGGCTGGGAGGACGAGAGGAACGAAGACGGGAAGCTCTGGAAAGATCCAAGAAAGTGGGAAAGGCCCTGGGATACACCGTCCGTCGGCAGGAAAAGCACGTAGTTTCGGCAATAGCTTAATTCGTCATCCATTGTGTGCTGAAATGTCGACCAGTCGTCAGCTTAGCGAAAGCAGGGCCATCCCGACCCGGACGGTGTTGATCAACGATGCAACGCAGCTACCTCATGACTATTGCACGACCCCTGGAGGCACTTTATTCTCAACCACTCCGGGAGGTAACACCACTTTTGCATGTACTTTACTGTACTTCATTGAAAGGTGTGTCGTGTGTGCGTTGACATGTTGTGGTTTTTTGCGAACCTTTTGTGTTGTGTCAATGGGGCCTATGCAGCCTGGCGGCCGGTCAGATGTATCATAACAAAAACAATGCTTTGCCCCGCCTTCTCCTCTCTTCGCTGCATCGTGATTGGTCGGTTTGCAGCGCAGGGACGAGACAAATAAATGACAAAAGTGTAGCAAGCGATTGTTTTTTTCCCCCCAGGTAAAATATATACATTGTGTTTATATGTAGGCACATATGTAGTCATATGTGCCAGTAATTGTTCACATTTCGCAATACAATTACACTCTAGTGTAATTGCTATGGTTTTTATAGTCATTGTATAGTTTACAATCACATTGCACAATCAATCAAGCAATCATGCAATGAAGTACTTGATATTTTTGACCTCCAAGGAGGTCGAAGGCGTTCTGTTTCGTCACAGCTCATTTAAACTCTGGTTTGTTTTCCCCGTCAAAGGGACCAGGATCATCTATGACCGGAAGTTCCTGTTGGACAGGCGTAATTCCCCCATCGCCCAGACACCTCCTGCCCACCTGCCTGTCATCCCCGGTGTGACCAGCCAAACGGTTCTGAACGAGAACAGGAAGAATGAAGCAAACAAACACAATAACAGCCATGACGGCAAACCAGGAACTGGTAAGGGTTACTAAACTGTTCACTTCTAAGATAAGATGTTTGTGGACTTTGTTATTCCCAGATGACAAATGTGGGTTAGGGTTAGATTAGGTTAGTACAAGACAGCAATACAAATTAAAGAACACACATATGATCCTAATATTATTGTTATGGTTTCAAACCATAAGGTTTATGGTTTGACACAGATTATTTTTTCTTAGATGTGAATTACACTTTAGTATCAATGTTATAGGTTCCAGGTATCCATATATCAACCTATTAATAGCTTTGTAGCTGTATACTGGCTGGGACATTCTCATGGGAAATTCCAAAATTTGTTTTCTTTCTGTTTTGTTTTTCAAGGTGACGATGCACAGTTTGAAATGGACATCTGAAACAACGGACGCGCACGGGAAGAAGTAAATGACCTGGCATATTGATGCCAGTGGCTTGGCTTGTAGAAACCAATGTTGTGGGCCCTCATGGCAGCCATCTTTAGCTCTGTGTCTCACTGCTGGATTTGATGTGTGTGAACCATTGGGATTAACGCATATTATTTATCATACAGAATGGCCAATCCTGGGAACTCTCTAAAAGGTTTGAGATTTGATTCCATGGTAACCAGCCCCCCTTTAAATAAACTACATGGCATGAAAGTGGATCAGAATTATTATAATTAAATTTTTGTAACCAAGGTGCACTTTCCAACTGATAAATTACTGAAGTGCACATCTCATAGCTTACTGTGGTCATTCCAGAAGCCCAGACTCTTCTTGTAAAACAGTATTATTTCAGACTGTAATTCTGGCAGATGTTACCAATATATTATCGAGATATTTTACACTTTTACTTGAAAAATGACACACTTCACAATTAGCTATTTTGTCTTTAATTTCAAACAAGCATTTGTAAAGAATTGCTTGTTAGCTTATGATGTTTTATGGAATAAGCTAAAAAACAAAAGGCATGTCATTCCAATATGCTGGGTTCATCCAATATGGCTACGCCAGCTCACAACTAAGGAACTAAACACATAACAGACACTTCAATAATCTGATATACACACACTGATATACACACACTGACAAGATAATTGAACTGGCTTTTCTTCTTAAATATTGATTCAATCAAATTGTAACGCCGTTTCAAACTGGTTTAGCAATTAAATATAGGCATTTCCTTATTTACTGCCAAAAAGTACTATTCAATTGTATCTTTTGCCAGTTCTTCATGTTAATGTTCACCATGTGGTTGTTTTTCAAAACAACATACAATTTACTACAATAGCCTCTGGAACCCAATTCTAATATAATTATGGATGAAATGATGGATGGTTATTTCAGGACTTGTAAAGGCAGCAGAGTTATTATAAGGCAACAGAGCACAGGGAAGGGTCTTTGAATTGGTATTTATTGGACTTTATCTGCCACTTTGCACTGATCACGTAAACATTCAGTCAGTAGTTTTTGTTTTGTAGAAGATTGAGATTGTATTGGGATATTACATGCTATTACTGAATGACCTTAATCCACTCTGCATTATCTTGTTGTGTTGAGAATATCTGTCCTCGCCTTACATCCCCATCACAACAAACCTGTGTTGCCAGTTATACTCTCTAGAAAGATTAGTAAAAACAAAGAAAAGTTTAATGAAATGCTCATTGTATTTAGCAGCTGAGAAAGATACAGTTGAAATGCTCTTACGAAAGGCCTTCATATTGCCTTCCATAAGAAGCTATGGAATTGTGGCTCTCAGCAGTTTGATGGCTTCCAGGCATTTATTTAGAAACATTTGGAATTAGGGATGATGAGATGCATCTACCTTCTATATGAGCTCCTAAACAGAGTTCCTGCTATTTTAGTTACTATGTGTTATTGAATTGACCAAATTGCTGAATTGTAAAAATCATAACATCTATCAAAAGACGTATTTCTTTGGTTTGGGTTGTGTTCTTTGGTCTGTCTTAATCTGGACTTTTTTGCCGTTAAAGATGTTGAATTGGTTTGCACTTATTTTGCATCGCAAATTTTGGGTTAGAATGATCTATATGTTAATTGGCATCAACATTCATATTGCATATTCATTTCAAGAAATTTGGTTTCACATTGAGGGCTTAACATTGTATGTTTTTGAGAGATTTAAAACAAACTGACTTTCTGTTCCTGATTATAATTCACTTTATTTTCATTGAAACACCACTGCCAGTGGATATTAAGATAAATAAAGTTCCTTAACAAAAATATTTGTATTTATTTCATATAGCCACCGGATTTAGAAGTTGTATTGAATAAACTAAGAAATATCCATATTCAGTGAAATACAATGTATAAAGAAATATACAGTTTATAAAGTAACAATACATATTTGTAATATAAGTATCTGTGTAGGAATATGCCTGCAACCATGTTTTTGTTTGTTTCAGTTACATGTGAAGAGCAACAACTTTTAGAAAACAAAAAAGTAGGCAACATATACATACAGCATATACAATATATAGGGGTGATTTCCAATACATTATCAGAATCAGAATCAGAATCGGGTTTTATTGGCCAAACATACTTTTACACATGTAAGGAATTTGACTCTGGTTCACAGTAACTTACACTGTACTTACATTCAACAATAGCAATGACAAACAACAGCAAGAGTAGGTTGTTTTTTTCAAAAAGTAGGTTTTACCTACTTAGAACTGTATTTCAATTTTAATATTTTTTTTTAAATAAAACTTTAAAGTGGTTCAATTTGTTTTAATTCATACAGATAATGTGCATTGTTTGTTTTGGCATTGTATGTTAATTCCATAGGTTAATTTGCATGTGTTCAACGACTTTCTTTCTTGTTTTCTTTTTACTGCGAAACAGTTAAACCACTGTTATTAAAATATTTCTGTTTTCGGAAAAGACAAACAAATATACCAGTATTGAGTTTACTATGCAAAAAGTTATGTTTTTCCCCCCAAAACGTATTTTCTTCATTCATAGTTGCATTTACATCAGGCAAGAAACGTATACCAACTATATTCCGCACAGGCATTTCACTAGCTGCCCGCTGGTCCTTCCTCCTTTTCTACTTCCCTGAGCAAGGCAAACGCCAAGATGGTGAGACTTGTGGCAAAAATGTTATCATTATCCGTTGATTATCAAGACCATCCTTTAATGAACATACGATGTACAAGCAGCACATAGTGTCTTAAACCTTGTTTGTGTCTATATCTCAATATTTGATACATTGGAGCTTTTTATAACTCCACTCGGCGAATACTCGGTGGGCCCACCGTAGCGCCTTGTTAACTGGTCTATGGGTTGATATGGACGGGGTCTTCTGTGGTTAAACGTTCTCATGTGTTCTGCTTAATGGTTACTTTGTCATTACGGCACACTTCGCAGTGTCTGCTTTCAGACATGGTTGTTTTTATTAAGCAACGCTACATACGGTTGACAACTAACTTGCAGTGTTGTCCATTAGCATTTGTGGCTAACATTAGCACCCTAGCATCAGCACACATGAGATTCTTCGGGACTATCCGCTACATAGTCGGTCAGATCTTGATGCTTTGAGGGAAGGAGTACCGCAATGTAGTCCCGAAGAGATGCAGTTAACTGCTGCCTATGTGGCAAAGTTATTCTTGTGTTACTGTTGCGATGATGCTCTGTACGATGTGGTACATGGCTCAGGATGGTTCCAGGTGCTAACATGTTGAAGGGAAGATGATGTTAATGTGCCTTAATGACATCTTTGTCTTGATACTAGAACGACACAGTAACTGTCAGGACCCGGAAGTTCATGACGAACCGGCTGCTGCAGAGGAAGCAGATGGTAAGTTGGTCATGTTGTATTATGGGGGGGTCGGTTCATATTGTCATATTATTCCGCTTCCCATTAATTCATCCAATCTTTTGTAACTCTATAGGTTGTCGATGTCCTGCATCCAGGCAAGGCCACAGTCCCAAAGACTGAAATCAGGGAGAAACTAGCAAAAATGTACAAGACCACTCCCGACGTGGTGTTCGTCTTTGGCTTCAGGACCCAGTTCGGTGGCGGCAAGACTACAGGCTTCGCCATGGTCTACGACTCGTTAGACTACGCCAAGAAGAACGAGCCCAAGCACAGACTGGCCAGAGTAAGTCAACACCATGTTTCACTGCATGTGCAGCTGGACTATGTCTTGCATAGGTCCATCATTCTGAAACCTCTTAAAGGTGTTAAGGAATTCAGAAGGATATGTTGTAGCTCGTCAAGTGTGAGCTGAACGCTAGTTCCGTAGACGTACGGTTCCCAACCTTAACCTTAGATAATGCACACTGTTTATTAGGGCTGGGCAATAATTCAATGTTGTTTATCATCTTTGAATGGTATTGCATCGTGATGAACTGAAGATATCAACTCATCGTGATACCCAGTTTTATACTACAAATTAATTACGATGAGAAGAGATGCTCTTAAAATGATCAAATATGAGGTTTTAAATGTCAGTGAGGAAGCAAAACTAGTTTTAGTCTGATACTATACTTGAAATGTGCATATACTTAAATGTAATGACCCTCAGTTAGGCTGTTTTAGAATGGTATTTAGAATTCATAAGCATATCGTGATATTTATCGGTATCATGTAAAATTCTGCATAATTATCGTGATAATACACGTTTCCATATCGCCAGCCCTACTGTGTTTTCATGTTGCATGCCAGTCTCTTGTGTTCGTGGCCAGGTTAGTTTTCATCACTGGCTGTCCACTGTAATTATTAATGTACTTGTTAGTGTTAACATAAATTCTGTCTTTTTCAGCACGGTCTGTATGAGAAAAAGAAGTCCTCCAGGAAACAGCGCAAGGAACGCAAGAACAGAATGAAGAAAGTACGAGGCACCAAGAAGGCCAGTGTGGGAGCTGCTGGCAAAAAGGTAATGTAGCTAAACATGTGCACCACCTTCACGGTCTCACTGTCTGACCTGAGAACCATGTCCAAGGATGGGGATGCTCAACCTGGCTCCTAGTGGTCTATTTTGCTGGCTTGTGCTGCAACCAGACTCTGGTCACAACATAGAAGTGGATGATGAGTAGCGTTGAGTGTATTGGATGATGGTTGCAGCTTGTATGCTCTGGATGGTAGATCACACATAGCTAGGGGCTTCCTGTCCTAGGGATGGCAACCTGCTTGCTTTCATCTATGGTGGCGGAAACTTTTTTTTAGAAAGTATACATTGATTCGCTATCACTAGGCAAATGGGAAACTATTGCTACCTTTTCTTGTCGACCATACGTCTGATTTATGTTACTGTTCTGTTAATGTTTCATTTCTTTTGTCATCTTAACATTAATTTTGTTCCTCGGCAACTGTAGAAGGTAAACGCTGCTAATGAGTAGATTAACTCCTGTGTGCATATAATCAGGAGTGTTAGACCTAGCTAACTTTACTCCCAGGCTAAGTCTTATTCCATCCTCCACTATTCACAGTAGCTTACCAAATAGTCTTGCCACCTAACTCTTAATGCATATTCATTAATAACTTGAATTTGGTTAGACCTAGCTTGTAATGGTTGGTCTACTTTGCATCTAAGGTTTTATTTTAACAAGTAATCAAGGTGCTCATAATGTGGAACCTGACCACAGATGGTCCTTCATGCATATTGACTGTACAACTTGTATCGGTTTCATCTAATGGTGAAGGCTGCATTGAATCACTCAATCAAATGTTGTGGGTTCCCATATTAATACGGATCACACTAGATCAACTGCTGCCATTATCTGAAAAATAAGGCAACCACATCATAACAGTGTAGTTGGTGAACCTCTCCTAACACATGAAAATTACAACACAACAGCTCAATAAATCAAACTTATACAATATTATCCATGCCATGCAGCAGGCCAAACTAATATACAGAGCCTAGTTGGAACTAGATTTTCACATCTCTTTGTAGCCATGTTTGATTCACTTTTATGTTTCCATGCCAGAACTGTAATGTTACTTTCCATCTTTTACCTTTTTTTGATTTTGCTTCCAATGGATTTGTTGTGCAGAAGTGAGGTTCCAGATCAGGTATCACAGTAGACTAGCATGGTGTGCTGTTTTAGTTGCACATCAAAATGCTTTGACCCAGAGCTGTGTACATGTCTCACCTCTGGTGACATGTGTAGTTTTTGTGTTAGCCTTACCCCTTTTCTCCCAAAGTGTAGTATCCTTGTATTTTCCCCCAGTACCCTATAACCTTTAACTCTTTCTCTTGTAATGGCTACAAGAATCTCTATTGGACATCTAGGTTGGCTTACTGATTAAACATAATTTAGCTTTCACTTATGAAATTAGGATTGTTGCTTAACATTGAACTGTGCTTTGTTAGTCACTCATCGTGTGTAACTTGCATTTTAAAAGGAGTTCAAATCAAGCATGTGTTTGTAAGGCATTCAAACCTACTGGTTGGAAGTTTGTCCTTAAGTATTCACATAGCTGTTGCATAAATACAATTGTAGGCTATTTTGCTTCCTTCATTGAAGGAACTAATAGTTTATGAAACCAATTGAAGGAATAAGCTGTTGCTTATTCAACTCTTTCCGCCCATGTCTGTCCTTACCCTTGCAGATGATTTAGAAGAATACATTTTCTGTCCTAATTTTCTTTTGTTTTTGTCTCTCTCTAGTGATCCCAGAAAACCGGAGGCTCTTCATGCTCAAGATGTTCTTGTATATTGTCATCAAATAAAAACTTTGGGAAAAAACAGAAACTTTTGTATTTGGTTCAAGTTGTCAAGTGGGCTCCTAACATATATGCAGTCTTCCGCTGTGCTGCTGAAGAGCCAATGGTGACCCCCAGGAAAATTAACAGAACAGTTGACATCGAAGTCAACCGTTGGGGTGTTTATGAGACAATACGTCTATCAAAATCAATGGCTGTTTTGACGCACTTGTCGTTAGGGCAACAAAAGTTGTGGGTCACACCCATATTCCTTTATGTAGACTGGGCCTATCCAATAAGTACGACTAGGAAATGGTTTTGATGAAGTGACCTTTAGCACAGGTGTGATGGAGGTAAACATGAATAACTCCCTGGCTAGGGTTGGGCTTAGTATGGTAGTCACAGCTCCATTGTAATGGACACCTAATCGGTTATGTGCTACACGTACTACAGAATACTAAACACACGATAGGAGCTGCAGTAGACCAACATGGTAGAGAACATGCACACGAGGAACACACACCTTCATACAGAAAGTACAACAAATATCAAAAACAATTAAAGATGTTGATGGTGGGACAGCACCACCCTCACTGTATCCCGTGTGTACTTCTAAGTAGGGACCAATTACATTGTCATACAGGCTGTTCATTCCCTGCGGATGAATTCTTAATTATCCAGCCACGTCCAATGCCTGTACGAACGGCAGAGTTTTAACCTTGGGTCACCTTAATGATGGCCTGCTTCTTGCCTTCCTAAATTGATCTATTCTGGTAATTTGTCTGCACACCTATCCCTGTGATGCCAATTATGAACAATGGTTTTGGTTTCCTTTTTCTATATAGTTGTTCGTACCGAAACAAACAACTATAGCCGCAAAGCGTTGCGGAAAGTATAAATCAGAATTCAAACTGCAGTAATCGACGTGGCCACACGAGGGCGCCATTCAATAAGCATACATCTCATCTTGACCGCGTACCCGCTCCTGAGGTGTTGCGTCATATTTTCCTGCAACAACCTATACGTTCATGTTTAAATATTCAACTCGACTGTCAACAAGTGTACCTCGCAATGAGTAAAAACTGCCATTAATATGCTATTAGAGTAGGCTGTAACACAGCAACTTGGTTCTTCATAAACACTACAAGTGAACACATCTCCCTCTCTGCCGTCTGACCTTTGCAGGTAATTTGCATAGTAATGCCCTGCAAGAGAGTGTAAATGAAGTGATTAAAATGCTTGAGAACGGTCTGTCCTGAGGGTACCCCCACCCCCCTACACACACACACACACACACACACACACACACACTCTACCTATGTCCGTGTCCTTTTATGGAGGGGGAAATTCATCTCAAACCACAGGTTTGCTTATTCTCCATCTCGCCGTGGTTGTTTGGACTCACACACGGGTGATTTTATAGAAAGAATGTAGGCCTGGTATTTGCAACTGAATTGCTATGACCTAATGAGACGGACATGACCTAATGAGACGGACAGGACACCGTGGTTGACCTTTCACACTGCGGACGAGCTCCTTCTAACGGAAGAGCCCAACCCCCGGTCTGCGCTCGATCGCGGTTATTTTTAACCTTGAACACAGAGGTTCGACACACTCTTTATGCGTCTTGAATGTAGGCCATACAGCTCCCAGTGAAAGACCTGCCTCCGTTATGTATTCATTCCATATTGTCATTAATGAGATGTGAACCGACAACCACTTAGAATCATCTCACCCATGACGAATTATCCGAAATCAAATTATAATCTAACAAAGGAGACAATGTACAGGCAACTATTTATCAATGTAGCGGACACTTTTATCAAATACAAATGACAGTAAACAATATATATTGTCATCTACAACAAGCAGATAAGGGATAGTCCATCTTACTCAAGGAGGCCTACAGGTAGGGTGATTGGGGTTCGAAACTCGGAACCTTTCAACTCGGAGTCAAACACTAGAATAAGTGGAAATTTTCGGAGGGTCACACAAGGTCCATTTAAGTCTCAGCAGACTAAGTTATGACCCAGAAACACGCAGGCAGACTCATTTATCTGAACCTGTACAGGCCAGAGTCTGGGCTGCATGCAAGCTGGTGGCTGACAGTAAACTCCTAGTTAAGGGGTTGCAGGGAGACTTGTGTGTGTGGACCATTTAGGTCTCTGGGTGATCTGTATCATCTCTCCTATCTCTCTCCCTCTATATCTCCCGCCCCCTCTCTCCTCTCCCTCCTGTCTCTCCCCCTCTTTTTCTATCTCTTTCTCCTTCTCTCATCTCTCTCCCCCCTCTCTCCTGTCTCTCCCCCTTTCTTTTCCTCCTCTCACTTTGCCTCTCTCTCCATCACACCTCCTTGTCTCTCTCCCTCTATCTCTCTCCTCCCTCTCCATTTCTCCCCCCCCCCCCCCCTCTCCTCCCCCTCTCTCTCTCCCCCTCTCCCCCCTCCCCTCTCTCCCTCCCCCCTCCTCCCTCTTCCCCTCCCCCCCCCTCTCTCCATCCCCCTCTCCCCCCCCCCCCCTCTCTCTCCCCCCTCTCTCTCTCTCTA
>OOFB01026029.1:0-19422 GCA_900323305.1 Trachyrincus murrayi
ACCGTGCCCTCTCTCCCATGGCTGCACGGCGGCTTGGTCTCTTGGTAGGCCTTCTGCTCTTTCACGCTCAGCATCGACAGAAGCTCCACGCACTGTTGTCCTAGAACTGTTCAAATAGGTCATAATATGGTACAGTCTGGTCATGGTACAGTCATGGTACAGTCTGGTCATGGTACAGTCTGGTCATGGTACAGTCTGGTAATGGTACAGTCTGGTGATGGTACAGTCTGGTAATGGTACAGTCATGGTACAGTCTGGTCATGGTACAGTCTGGTCATGGTACAGTCTGGTAATGGTACAGTCTGGTGATGGTACAGTCTGGTAATGGTACAGTCTAGTAATGGTACAGTCTGGTAATGGTACAGTCTGGTCATGGTACAGTCTGGTAATGGTACAGTCTGGTCATGGTACAGTCATGGTACAGTCTGGTGATGGTACAGTCATGGTACAGTCTGTTCATGGTACAGTCTGGTAATGGTACAGTCTGGTCATGGTACAGTCTGGTAATGGTACAGTCTGGTCATGGTACAGTTACTGCCAATCATGTAGAAAATGTTTTCTTGTTTTGGAATTTCCACTAAACTTTCACTAAAATGAACACATGAACACAAACTTTGTTCAAGATGAATGACCTCCAGTAATGATGAGAAGAAAGAAATGACACATGAGGAACGTGTTGGACCACAGGGAAGATGAGCACCTGTGTTTTCAGCTTTGAGCTCCCGGATCTCGCTCAGCCTCTCCTCCAGGCCTTTGCTCAGCGCCTTGTTTTCACTGCTCATTCTGGAACAACACATTCGAGGTCAATTAAGACAATATTGTGGCAAAGTTATTGTTACTGTTAAAAATAAATAATTTAAATAAAATATAGATTTGAAGTAAAAATCCAACTTGTTACATTTCTGCTCCAAAGTACACACAGTGAAAAGGCAAATGAAGACGATATTGTGGAAAAGTTAACGTTACTGGTAAAAAGAAATAAGAAAAATAAAATCATATATATGAAGTAAAAAGCCAACCTGTTAAATTTCTGCTCCCATGACTGTTCAAATCTCTTCAGCTGCACTTGATTGAAAGTTATCTCCCACTGCAAGCCATTGACCTCCTGCACAGAAACGATTATTAGTAAACCTTCATTTAACCCGGCGAGTCATCAGTAAAACATGAAGAAGACATCAGTAAAACATGAAGAAGACATCAGTAAAACATGAAGAAGACATCAGTAAAACATAAAGAGCAGACCTTACCTTCTCCAGGGTCCTTCTCCGGTCCTCACTCCTCTGGAGCAGACCTTACCTTCTCCAGGGTCCTTCTCCGGTGCAGACCTTACCTTCTCCAGGGTCCTTCTCCGGTCCTCACTCCTCTGGAGCAGACCGTACCTTCTCCAGGGCGTTGGCCCGGTCCTCAATCCTCTGGAGCAGACCTTACCTTCTCCAGGGCGTTGGCCCGGTCCTCACTCCTCTGGAGCAGACCTTACCTTCTCCAGGGCGTTGGCCCGGTCCTCACTCCTCTGGAGCAGACCTTACCTTCTCCAGGACGTTGGCCCGGTCCTCACTCCTCTGGAGCAGACCTTACCTTCTCCAGGGCGTTGGCCCGGTCCTCAGTCCTCTGGAGCAGACCTTTGGTGTGCATGGTGGCTTTCTCCAGGATAGTCTGGTGATTACGTCACAGGGAATTATAATTAGATTGGCATAATGTCAAATAGAAATTAAATTAAAAAGCAAACGTTGAACTGCTGTGCAGTGGCATTCCAGAATGACATGGTATCACTTTACATTACAGTGTCCTTGTTACAGTGCAACTACACATGTAATAAGCAATGTAAGCTATGTAATGTAATGTCCTACAGTCAGCATCAGAGAGAGAAAACTCAAGGGGGTCTCCTACAGTCAGCATCAGAGAGAGAAAGACCATACAGACCATACTAGCCAGTTAGTTCTCTGCTTCAACAGCACAGGAGCATCAGTCAACAGGTGTTGCCTGTGTCGCCAGGGTTAGCCTAACCCTAACCCCACGTGTAGTTATGCTTCAGCTGGTCCATAAGGTTATTACATATGAAGTACATGCTGTTACATGGTGTTACGTTGCTTATTACACAGTACTTACTTGTGTAATTGCACTGCAACTGGACACTAATGTAAAGTGTAAAAAAAACACAGTTTCATAAATAGGACAAATTAGGGTTATAGTTGTTTAGGGTTAGGGTTAGAGACCATGTCACGCTGTTTACACACTCTGCATAATACTTAATGTGTGTGTGTGTGTGTGTGTGTGTGTGTGTGTGTGTGTGTGTACGTGTACCTTCCCCTGCAGGATCTTCAATGCTTCGTACTTCCCCTCCAGGTAGCGGTGTGTCACTTCAAGGTCACAGCGCAGCATCTCCAACGTCTTCATTTACAGACGGGACAAGAACATGATGTGTGTATTGTAGTATTGTATTGTGATGCCTGCAGGACGGTACGGGGCATTGTCCTACCTCAGTCGCCTCCTGCAGTCTCTCTCTCAGCTCTTCTTTTGAAAGGTCCACCAGGGACCCTGGTAGGATGTCAAATATATAAAATATATAAAATATATGTCAAGCAAAGCTCCCCCAATCTTCCTGTGGGCCCTCTCTCCTCTGCCTCATATCCTGCTGGCGTTCTCAACATACTGACAACACTTTAACGTCACACACGTCTCACACTATACAACTTAAAGCTACGTCTCATGGTTCTCACATATATATATATATATGTGTATGTGAGAACCATGAGACTCAAGAAGGCCAGCAGAAATTGGTGATTGTAGCTTTAACTTTAAAGTGATGTATTCCTGTTTCTAGTATGAAAAGTATCAATCATATCATCAGTAGAAAGTAGAATATGAATAGGCACATTATGGTAAGCGATCTATTTTATTGGTCTTGAGAGCATGTGAGACAATAACTAGAAACTGATTAATTTTATTGAGTTACTAATAAATAGATATAATTACATGTAAATAACTTCATATTCATGTGTCATCCCTTCAGGTACTTCCAACAGTGTGTTCCATATATATATATATATATATATATATACATATATCGACTATAACAACATTATGGGAGACGGCCCACACCACCCGAGTAGGCCAGGAGTCCCTGAAGTAAAACGCTATGTAGAATAGGTCTACTATTATAAACTCCATAATATGGACACATATTATAAGATATACCTGATCTTGGTTTCAACGACGTACGCGGCACGGTGAACGATGCCCAAGAGAAACCCGCATCACTCGCTCTGCTGGGTGGGCTCTGCAGGGGCCCCCCGGTCTGTGGGGCCAGCAGTCTTTTATCCATCCCGTCTCCTAGGTCTCCTTCTGCCATATCATCATCCAGGAGGCTTGCTTCAGCCTCTCTGTTAACCTGCATCTGTAGTCCGTTATCACACACACAAGCCAAATATATCTTATGTATTCACACACACACAACTCAAATATATCTTATGTATTCACACACACACACACACAACCCAAATATATCTTAAATATTCACACACACAAACCAAATATATCTTATGATTTCGAGTTTACTGTATTATGCAGTGTACATATATATATATATATATATATATACACACACACAGTATATAGGCTATAAGGAAGCGTCGAGGACGATGCAGGCTCACTGAACAGAAGTGAACACAGTAACAACTTACTCTACTGAGAGGTGTCGTGTTTCACTTGTTCAGATGTTAGTCGCTGTTGGACGGCGTTGAGGAAGTTAACGTGATTGTCATCTCTGCGCCCCCAAAAAACTCCGGGTTAGGTCCCTACGATACTCCTACTGTCCTCCTACCGATACACGATCGATTAGTTATAGATAGTTATAGTTATAGATAAGATAACGTCATCTTCAGTCCCGTCAGTAGGCCATCGAGAACCGAGCTGTTAAACACTAAGTCAATATTATCCTAAGGGGCGTGAAGAGAAGCGGACGTGACACACATTACAACACAACTTATCCTGCAACAAGGTTTTATTTCAACGACGACTTGGGAACTTGGTAAAGAAAAATGTAACCATTTAACGTGAACAAGTGAAAAAGAAAGGAACTCATTCTAAATGTTTTATGTTGTGTGTGTGTGTTATGTTTTAAGTTGGCCTAAGGAGTCCCAGTTGAGTGATGCTGTTCAACAGGTACAGGCAGCACGACAATTACAATTACAACACACATAAATACAATAATAATTATGTTAAACCATGAGACACTTATTGAGAGAATGACAATGTTATGTCTAGTTGGTGTGCTGATGACATCTGGACCAGAAAGTCATCCTCAGGGTCTCAGGGCTGATCACTGTCATACTCTTCAATGAGCAGGTCCTCCTCTTCCAGGAGGCCCGATCACTGTCATACTCTTCAATGAGCAGGTCCTCCTCTTCCAGGAGGCCCTCAGGGTCTCAGGGCTGATCACTGTCATACTCTTCAATGAGCAGGTCCTCCTCTTCCAGGAGGCCCTCGGAGGAGGTCGGTTGTGGCTGGCTGGCAGGCAGGTCTGTTCCCGCCTCCCGGGGAGGTGACAGGGCTTCGGCCTGGTATCCTTCCACCTCGTTATCTAGATCCAGCGTCCCCGGGTCCTTGTCTGTCAGGGCTTCAAGTTTTAACCTAAAAAAACAATAGAAGAGAAAAAACAATGAAGATCGGGAACTAAAGTTATCTGGTAGTAATATACGAGATACCAATAATAATAATAATAATAATAACAATGTCCATATTGAAACACGCTTGGGGTTTTACCTGCCAGGAAACCTCCTCTTTGCAAGCTGACCTACATCCTGTATGAAGGCTATCTGTGCTGTGAATGGAAGACAAAAAACAAGTCATGACTCTAAAAGAAAATGCAGTGATGTGTATTTTAAGTGCTGCTGGCACCTCCTTGTTGAGGTGATGCGATCAACTCTGCATTATAGACCATATAACACACAGATAGAACATATAACACACAGATAGACCATATAACACACAGATTCCTTGCGATTGTGATTGCCCAATCACGGGTCTGCTGAATCACTAGCTCCGCCCATACAGCACGGTACTTTTGGTTTTATATGACTGGGCAGAGGCTCCAAGGCCCTGTTCACACCCGGCAACACGCCAAGGACTAGACCCAGTCTGTACTGGAACAGACCAAGGACTAGATCCAGTCTGTACTGGCCAAGGACTAGACCCAGTCTGTACTGGAACAGGCCAAGGACTAGACCCAGTCTGTGTTGATTTCTTCTTCTACAACAACACATTTGGCCTTTGCAAACGGAGGGTAGAAGTAGTAGTAGAAAGTTGTTTATTGCCATTTGCCGTTTCAAAAACACGCATTGGAATTTGCCACGGGTCCGGAGCAACACTTAAGACAGTACATGGACAGGGTAAAGTGCGAAAGACTAGACAGTGCAGGACAAGACAGTGCAAGACAAGGCAAAACAATATGTACAGCTTTCGGAGCAGTCCAGTGCAAAATATTGCATACTAAATCTAAATATAAATATAAGTAAATATAAATATTGGTCTGTATGAATGTATGTGTGGGTGAATGAGTGTATGAGGGCTGGGTCCAGTAGGGGGGTGGGGAGGGGGGGGGGACTTCAGAACGGGAGGCGGGCCTCGTTGACAAGGCTGGTGGCCGTGGGGAAGAAGCTGTGTCTGTGGCGTACAGTCCTTGTCCTGATGGCCCGCAGCCTCCTGCCGGAGGGGAGTGGTGCGAAGAGACTGTGGCCAGGGTGGGAGGGGTCAGCCATGATCTTTCTGGCCCGCTTAAGGGCCCTGGAGTCGTGCAGGGTCTGGAGGGAAGGCAGGTTGCAGCCAATCACTCGCTCCGCAGAGCGTATGACACGCCGCAGTTTGCGTATGTCTTTACGTGTTTACGTATTTATTTGCATATCGAGGGGGAAGTGAGACCCGATCGCAGGCGGTCACTCGAGACGCACGCAGAGACGCGTTCTAACGCCAGGTGTGACGCGTTCTAACGCCAGGTGTGACGAGTACTGACGTACTCAGAGCTCACTCCGCTTGAGATCGGATCGACCAAGACGCATGTGAATGCCAGGTGTGAACAGTGTCCAAGATACAAGTCCTGTTTCCTGTAACGGTCCGGTCAGGAACGTCAGCGTGTCGGTACCTTGGTTTCTCATGGGGCTGCTGAGCTTGGCCAGGTAGGGCAGCAGCTCCACCTGGAGGCTGGTGGGCGTCAGGCAGAAGTTGACGAAGAGAGACCGGGCGGCCGAGCAGTTTTCCCTGTGCTGCGAAGAGGAGACGTCATCACTATTACAGTTTGACAGAACATGTGAATTCTATTAATGCAGTCCCACGTCCCACACATTTGGCATCGACCTCACACTTACATGAAGTTAGGAGACACACACAACAAAAATAAAATACAATTACATACGCCCAACTTGTTTTCCGTTACATCTGCTACCTCAACAACACATCCTAACCCTAAACCTAACCCCTCACCCGTAACACAAAGAGCTCAGTCTAACCAGCATGTTGTGAATGCAACACTGCTGGTTGATCGATTCAACATCCAAGTACCGTGAGGTCTTGATGACAAAGGCTTTACCTTCTTGTTGACGTGTAACCAGTTGGGTTTGTGCAGCGGTCTGAAGCCGACGGTCACTTGTGCAGAGTTGCAGTGAAGGAGCCCTCTAGTGGCCACCGAGGAGCTGTAGTCGGCCATGACGGCACGAGACTAGGAACCAATCAGCAGTCATTAGTAGTTCTTCATCATTACCACAGAGCTATTCAAATGAGCACAGATATTGATCACACACTATTCAGCTAATGTCATTGATGAAAAAAACTCTGCATTGAATGTATAAAGAAAACATTTCTGATGATTTTTTGGGGAGAATGAACTAGAATATAACTTTTTGTTGTGCACAAGCACAGGGTTGCAAAAAACGGCAAAATAATGTTCAACAATTCGTCTGGGGAAACCGGAAGAGGTGAATGTGTGTTGGGAAGACTTACAGTCCATTCACCGGTGAAGAAGTCAGCGTCTGACAGATACTCGCTGGCTCTGGCCACGTCCTCCACCTCAGAGAAGAAGTCCAGGTAGTTCTGGTGCAGGTAAAGGTTGAACAAGTCTGCAGACATGTGAGAGCGCTCCACCACCAACTGGAGGAAAACAGGAAACACATATATTCTCTAAATCAGGACATGTCATCCGTGTGGAAAATATATGTTGTTTTGGCCTACCTCAGGGTCTATTAATAATGTGTTTTCTAGAGTCGGAGCGTTGGTCTACCTCAGGGTCTAGTAATAATGTGTTTTCTAGAGTCGGAGCGTTGGCCTACCTCAGGGTCTAGTAATAATGTGTTTTCTAGAGTCTAGTAATAATGTGTTTTCTACAGTCGGAGCGTTGGCGTACCTCAGGGTCTAGTAATAATGTGTTTTCTACAGTCGGAGCGTTGGCGTACCTCAGGGTCTAGTAATAATGTGTTTTCTACAGTCGGAGCGTTGGCGTACCTCAGGGTCTAGTAATAATGTGTTTTCTACAGTCGGAGCGTTGGCGTACCTCAGGGTCTAGTAATAATGTGTTTTCTACAGTCGGAGCGTTGGCGTACCTCAGGGTCTAGTAATAATGTGTTTTCTAGAGTCGGAGCGTTGGCGTACCTCAGGGTCTAGTAATAATGTGTTTTCTAGAGTCTAGTAATAATGTGTTTTCTACAGTCGGAGCGTTGGCGTACCTCAGGGTCTAGTAATAATGTGTTTTCTACAGTCGGAGCGTTGGCGTACCTCAGGGTCTAGTAATAATGTGTTTTCTACAGTCGGATCGTTGGCGTACCTCAGGGTCTAGTAATAATGTGTGCCTCTGATGCTCAGAGAGGTGGGGGGGGAGTTTATGCTGCTCTGGATCTTGGGGGCCTTGGACGGTCTCTCCTGCTCATAAAATACACATTGAGGAAATGTTGATCGGGACGCAAATTAATTATTCAATGTCTGATGAGATCGACTGATCCATTATCATTGACAGAGACATTTACAGAGACCAGCTGAGGTCCACACGGTCATGCTATCAGCCCTACAGTTCTGTAGGTAACGTTAGAGTGCATTGAACTGAGCTATAAGAGTGAAACATGTGGGAAGAGAAAGGGACTCACTCTTGCGGTGGAGGATTTTCCCGAGGGCTCGGAACAGAAAGAGCGAGACATCTTTCCCTCCGATACCCTGCTCGGCTTCGCCTCCACCTTTCTCCTTCCACCGGTTCTTTCCATGTCCGATACCCTGCTCGGCTTCTCCTCCACCTTTCTCCTTCCACCGGTTCTTTCCATGTG
This sequence comes from Trachyrincus murrayi, assembly GCA_900323305.1. Classification (NCBI taxonomy): domain Eukaryota; kingdom Metazoa; phylum Chordata; class Actinopteri; order Gadiformes; family Macrouridae; genus Trachyrincus; species Trachyrincus murrayi. Next base: position 8,298 of record OOFB01026029.1, read on the forward strand.
TCTTTTTGGACGCCGCTCTGCCCGGCAACACGCCGACACATTTTTCCTTTTTCGTGAGCAAATGTCCCCTTTCTGATGAGACGTCCGACACATTAGGTTACTTACGTTACATTAATGACCCGCACACATTCACGGCTAATTTTACAGGTCTACCATCTAAAAATGATTTGAATAAGGAAGCAGGCTTGCAGGCTTCTGTAACATACAAACACACACCCACTCACAGTGGTGTGGTCAAACAGAGAAACTCAGTCAGTTCACACTCTGATTTTAGCTGCTCTTCTACTCTTTGTTAAATCCACCCAGCTTCATTGTTCAAAATTAGTACCATATCAACATCATAAGTTAAACCATGTGGATCAGAATCTTGACGCTTTGCACCCAGAAAGGTTTGTTCAGCGTTCTGCGTTCTTCCACTTCACCTGCGAGAGAGGAGAACTGCAGGCTATTGACAGCACTCCGTACATCTCCTGAGCTTCCAGAGCAAAGAGCATCCAGAGCAGCCTTGTCAGGGACACAGACTCTCCCTCCACTCTGTTGGCATACAGAGAAACAGACAGGTAGTCTTAACATGTGTACACACACAATGAAATATGCATTCAAATGAAAGCTTTCCTCTCACCTTTGCTGCCTCCAATGTTGCGATGCGAAGTAGAATCTTACTCATAGTTGTTGGTGCCACTGGGTTAAAGCTGTGAAGAGGGTTGGTTTCTGTCTCTCATCACATTGCATTGCATCGTTTGAATAGGCAGTTTTAAATGCATCTTGCGTGCGTGTGTGTGTGTGTGTGTGTGAGTTCTGACCTAATGTTGCATATGGACAGCTCTTCCTGGATTTCTTTAGGAAACAGAAGTCGAGAGTTGCTGTCACCACTCAGGTTCTCTGACACGATGAATACCAACGGACACCTTCTTGTCTTCACAAAGTTCCTACAAGACAGAAGAGTGTATCAGTTAGTCTTCAAGCACACCATGTGATACATACCACACCTACAGCTCCATTACAGTACACTTCAGTACAAGCTTCACGAACCCACACACACACGGTGGCAACATGCAAACTCCTCGGTGTGGCATGAGGCATGAATTTGTTGCAGGCCATTAAAGCTTCAAGGTGACTGGTTATACCAGCAGCCTTACTCACCTCAGGATATCATGCAGACTCCCAGGCTGCCTGTAGAAATTGTTTGGGAAATCCTAGAAGTAGACAAGAGTAGTAGCAGGATAGTGAAGTGTTTACGGTGCTCGTCTCCCAGCTGAAAGGTACTGGGGCATCCTTGAGCCCCTACCCGCTCATCAAAGGGAAAGTGTCACGCTCGGCTATTCTAACACAAGAGAGCATGGCTTCATACGTGTGACGTCTATGGTCACACTTTTCTTCAGCAGAAACTGATTTCATGTTGCAGGCCGTGCAGTACTCTCTTATATTAGAACATTAACGACATGCATCTGAAACCACTGCATGACTCTTTGGATTGATGCTAAATCACTGAATAGTAAACAGCGATCGGCCACCTCCACAAGGATGAGCTTCCGGTCCTTGGGCCCGTCGTCTCCCACCATCTGCAGGCAGTTGTACTTGTTGGCCCGGAGCAGGAACTCCTGGAACAGGCCCGTCTGCGAGGTGCCCAAGAAGCCATTAAACCTTGACGCTTCTCAATGATGTGTCAGAGAGGGGAAAAAAATAACAATAATAATATATATAATATATATAATAATAATAATAATAATAACAATATTGATATGAATATTAATTAGCTCCTGCTTCATTCATTTGTATCGTTCACAGACGTGAAATGTGACTGTGTACTGTACTGTTGGTGACTGATTGTCAACGTTTTATTTAGAGAAAATAATCAATGAAATAATTTCCAAAATAAAATTCAAACAAAACTGCACACCGGGCTCAAATGTTTGTCGATACATTTCAGGGTCTGCTCTGTATTCCGGGAGGTTGGAAGGGTTTGTCCATTCCTGGAGTCTGAAGCCAAGCTCTTCGGCCAGAACTTGCACTGTAGCGCTCTTCCCACAACCTGAAGGACCGGTCAGCAGAACAATACTGCCCCCCTGTGGACACGGAGGAGAGCAATGTTATTCATTACAGTATTTAGCAAGATGTCTATAATAATGCCTGATTGATGGTTTGTATCAGAGCTATTATAGAAAGAGAGCTACTTCTGTTGACCGTAATGTGACCGGAAAAAGACTGCAGTACCATGCTTGAGCACCGGGGGGCAGAATGCATGGGGGTGAATGGAGCTAAATGCTATGAATTGAGAGTCTATTTGAGCTGTTCATGGGCTATTCACTGCTACTGTGCAAATAACGCAATCTCCAGTAAAATATGTACACCTAAATAGTTCAAGATTGAATGAATATAATGCCATAAAAAGTGTGTCTTCTTATCCACCGTCAGAAAATTACCATTGTGGCTTGGTTTGGCAACACGACTCCACCAACAAGAACAGACTTGGAAGGCTGTGTAAGGTGACAGAAGTAAAACATCTGGTAGGAGTCAGGCCCAGCTTATGGACCTTTATAATAAGCTGTCAGGTCACCCCCTTCTTAATGAGTTGGAGCTGCTACCCTCAGGTCGTCGCTTTAGGGCGCCTGCTAGGAGGACCAAGCGTTAAAAGGTCTCCTTTGTCCCTCCTGCCATTGGCATCTTAAATAGTAAATATCACTAATCTACTTATGGCACACTGTCATAAGACCGTCACTGTGTTGGACCTGAACTCGTCTGAACTACCACTGTTGTTCTCGTTGTTTCATTATTGTTCTTGTTGGCTATCTGTATGTATATTGTGACCCTGGCTGCAAACCTATTTCCCTTTTAGGGACAATAAGGAACTTGGACTTGACTCTACACTGTCTACCTGGTGTTTGCTTCACATATTCAGCCAAGTCAACATCTACTTCATTAATAAAAAAGTGTATTCTGATATTTCAGCTAATCTTGACTTCTCTACTAACACTATATTGTATACCTGAGACGTAATTAAAGAAATGACAAAGGTTACAGGGGTCATTCTCTAAACCTTTGATGTTTTGGGGTCCGTCTGAGTCCTGATCCAGTTCTCCACCTCCTCGATCTTCTTCTTATGCACAGCAAGCTCAGCCTGCAAAACACACACACACAAGAAGCAAGCAAAGTCACGTCAAGTCAGTTCTATTTGTATAGCCCTTAATCAGTTAAAGTCTCAAAGGGCTTCACAGGCCATTGTATTCACAGCCCCTAACCCTCCAAATAAATCAACAGGTATGATACTTTATATATTCACGCCTTATAATGTAATAATAATATTAAATATTCCAGGTAAATTATTCACCTGTGAGCGTGGAGCGTGTGAGTCGACCCAGGGGACATCCTGGTGGCTCTGATGAGGCTCTTGGACGACGGACAAGGATGAGGATCGAGGCTCCAAACTGTTGGTCTCACCCTTTCTCTTCCGAGGCCACTTGCCAAGGCTCCTCTTGCTTTCAGGGGACTTACCCGCTAGGTTACTAAATGATGGTTCCACCCAACAGTTAGCCTGCATGGGAGACATGTTGATGTTGATAAGGTTGTTGACCAGGAACAAGATGAAATATGTTGATATGTGGAGCAGGGGAATATTTCAGCAGTACAATACGAAACTAGATATCGTTTGGGGTTTTGTTTTGCCAAAATTGGGGTATAGCATTGATGTTGGATTAATCGTGATTGTAATAGGGAATAGTTAATATTGAATACAAAATAGATTGTGTTGAAAATATCGCCCATCTGTTGTATGAAACAACATGTATGAAACTTACCTTATTTGAGAGAGAAAGCTTTGACATTCTCATCTGTGGTGTTTACATTGGCCTTGTGCTGCAGATCTATTCCAATCGTTGCAGATGTAATCTCATCAGGATGACCTCCGACCCGAGGATGACCTCCGAGGATGACCTCCAATAGAGCCGAGGGAAACATGCAGTACACACCTGGTCAAAGAAACCCGAAAGGAGTGCGGTAAGTTTAGTACACAAAATGTAAGTTTAGTATACAAAATGTAACTTTAGTATACAAAATGTAAGTTATAAAATCTAAGTTTAGTGTATAAAATCTAAGTTTAGTGTATAAAATGTGCAGCTTTCAGAACTGTGTTCATTTTCACTGCACATTTTCACAAGCTTAACGTGTTGACGAACCACAAGCCTAATCTACTATCATACTATTATACTGTCTGATGATAATAATAATAATCTACTATCATACTATTATACTGTCTGATAATACATATGATGAAGAAGCGGCCATACCAGAGACACTTTAACTTTGATCCTCGACTACATTTGATCGGTAACTAGCGAGCAGACGTTTCTCTAGACCGACGGTGATTGGTCGAAACGTTGCGGCGCATGAAAGTGACGTAGGCACGCTTCCTGTTGTTTCTGAGCACGCCGAGCTACGCAGTACGCGTGCGTGAGACAAGTCAAAAGGAAGAAGAACAACATAAATACACGTTTAATAATCATAACAGTACAGCCGATTACACGTTAAGAAAGGCTGAAGACAACCTGAAACCTTTCTGTCAGGAACCTACACGTCACGTGAAAGACATGAAGATAATGAAGCGACCAAACATCCTGCTTACAGGTGGGTTACTACACGTTTAGCTAGCTAACACCCTGGTGCAGGTGGGTTACTACACGTTTAGCTAGCTAACACCCTGGTACAGGTGGGTTACTACACGTTTAGCTAGCTAACACCCTGGTACAGGTGGGTTACTACACGTTTAGCTAGCTAACATCCTGGTACAGGTGGGTTACTACACGTTTAGCTAGCTAACATCCTGGTACAGGTGGGTTACTACACGTTTAGCTAACTAACATCCTGGTACAGGTGGGTTACTACATGTTTAGCTTGCTAATACAGTGTGTTACAGTCTGTTACAGGTACAGTCTGTTACTGTCTGTTACAGGTACAGTGTGTTACTGTCTGTTACAGGTACAGTCTGTTACTGTCTGTTACAGGTACTGTCTGTTACTGTCTGTTACAGGTTCAGTCTGTTAAAGGTACAGTGTGTTGCTGTCTGTTACAGGTACAGTCTGTTGATGGTAAACAGTGTGTTACTGTCTGTTACAGGTACAGTGTGTTACTGTCTGTTACAGGTACGCCTGGAGTCGGGAAGACAACCCTAGGTAAAGAGCTTGCTCAACGGACAGGCCTTGCGTATATAAACATAGGCGACCTGGCACAAGAAGGTAAGAAGGTTTATATTCTTGTCCATGTGTGTTGACGTGTTGAGGATCACTTTGAGATGCTGTAGTTGGCTCCTGGAGTTATTCTGTCAAAACAAGTCCCTGTGGTTGTATGAGATGTCCTGATTTACAGGTTTTATTAGTGCCTAATATTGTTCTTTGTGATGCACATTAGATGCGTTTAAATCCAGACATTTCACACCCTTCTGTAAGAAAACAATAATCAAATGATATAAACTTGAACATGACGATGTGTTACAAGCATGTTGCTAATCAACATATCGTCATGTCCTCCACAGAGGAAGTGAAACTGACTATCTAAAATGAGAAAGTAGAATGCGTCATTATTGATATCATGTTTCTTTTTACCAGGGCAGCTCTTTGATGGTTTTGATGAAGAATATCAGTGCCCTGTTTTGGATGAGGACAGGGTGAGTAAAAGTCAATATATAAAACCAATAAACATAATTTGGCACAAGCTAATAATAATAAAATGATATGTTTCAGGTATGCACTGCAGAGAGCTTATTAGAACCACAATCATGTTACATATTACATATTGATGTTACATATTGATGTTACGTATAGATATTACATATTGATGTTATGTATTGATGTTACGTATTGATATTACATATTAATGTTACGTATTAATGTTACTTATTGATGTTATGTATTGATGTTACGTATTAATGTTACGTATTAATGTTACACATTAATGTTACGTATTAATGTTACGTATTGATGTTACGTATTGATGTTATGTATTGATGTTACGTATTGATGTTACGTATTGATGTTGTTTTCCCAGGTTGTGGATGAACTTGAAGACAAGATGGCGGACGGTGGTGTCATAGTGGACTATCATGGTTGTGACTTTTTTCCAGAGCGCTGGTTTCATATTGTGTTTGTCCTTCGCACAGACAACACAAATCTCTACAGCCGTCTAGAGAGCAGGTGAGCATGTTGATGTTTAACAAGGACATGAATGCTTGTTAAAGGTGCTGTAGGTAACATTTGAGAGTTGTAAAGAGAAAGAGAGAGAGAAAAAAGAAATCTCTTCCCCGAACCAATGGGGAAGAGATGACGTGATTGGTCAGAAATGAGACGGTAGTGTTCTAAAGTCGCCCAGCCAACCAGAACAGATCTTCTCACAGAGCGTTTCATTCACTAGTAGCTGACGGATGGCTGTGGCATTTCTAACAAATTACACCCAACCTACTTACCTAAAGCACCTTTTTTAAATGCAGTAAATATTTGGCATATATCTGAATGCACTCCTGAATTTCCCTTCGAGGATAAATAAAGTGTTATCTAATCTTAGGTTCAGTACACTCGGTCCGATTCAGGGCTGAACTTGATACTTCATTACATTTTCATTTGGTTCGGTTTGCGTTCACACTGGACAAACAGCTCGCGTGTGAAAAGCCCCTTACAAGTCTTCAGAAGACTTTGCACAAACAATGATATGCCATCCCATAATGCCATCCCATAATGCCATGATGTGTTTTCCCACCTGGTAGGGGCTACACAGGAAAGAAGCTGCAGGACAACGTGCAATGTGAGATCTTCCAGACCATCTATGAGGAGGCCATGGAGGCGTACCAGGAAGACGTAGTTCACCAGCTGCCGAGCAACAAGCCAGAGGACCTTGAAAGCAACATGGAGCGAATAATCGAGTGGACGGACCAGTGGATGAAAAACAACAACTAGTGTATAGGAAGCCCACTCTGGCACAAATAACAAGATATGGACATCATAACATGGACATGTTTCAACTGAGCTGGCCTGTTTGCAGAACTCTGAACATTATTTGGAAATTTGTGATTTTTTTTTTTTTAATAAAAAAATTTCATTGTAATCCATACTTTTGAATGTTTCATTTTTCAACCTAATAATTCAGAAATAACAACTTGCATCACTGTGACAAAGGTCAGTCTGAAAGTGCTCCAAAATAAGACAATTTAAAGGACTATTTAGTTCTGCAATGTATTGGTATTCAAATGTCCTTCGTTAGGTGCCATTGTAGGGCAAAACTTACTCGCAACTTGAAATAAGCATATCCCTTTAGTCAAGTCAGTGTTATATAGCCCACAGTTACAGTTGGAAGTGCAACCTCTGCCCAGGACCCCCCTGTATATGATTTGCAGAAAGTCCTGATATCAGGTCTCAGGTTAAAACCTTTCCATAAAGCGTCTGCTAAACTACTAGATGTAAGTTTTAGTTGAATGATGTTGAAACCATAGTCTGCATGAGTGCACTCATGGTGACTCTGACTCTCCAACGTGACGCACATCATTTGGTTATCCAGAAGTTCAAATCCTAGGTTATATTTTGACCGAATTATTTCCTTGCTACAATTTATAATTTAGAAAAAATAAAGCACTTTTGAAAAAAGTATTGACATTTTGAGTTCTGTTTGACACTGTTGACCAAGCAGTAGAGGCCTGGTAGCATTACTGCGTTGAGTTACAGGACATTTCCACACTAGGAACCAGAAGCCGGTTCTCCCAAGACCGGTTGAACCGGCCCTGCGGGGGGCGGCCGCTCCCTGCAGCAGGCTGCTGGGTCTGATGGTGTCTGATGGTGTCTTCTTATCGTTGCTGTCTGATGGTTGGTGTGTTATTGTTGGTATCTTCTTATTGTTGGTATCTTATTGTTGGTATCACCAGTTCTTCACCAAAAACCAACTTCCCACACAACAAAAGGAGAGGAGTCACGTGGTCTTCCTACCTGTTTCTCTGGAGAAGCTGCTGACCAACAGGTGGTAAATACACGATGAAGCTGTACTTTTAATATCGCGTTTGAAAGAAAACTAGATTATATTGAGGAGGTATTCGCTTGCGTCGTGAGTTGTAAAGTACTAATCATTGAATGTGTTTCGTTAGTTTGTGTCGACGGTCGGTTTAGTTTAGGTTTCAGATTGTTCTGTATATATACTGGATGTTCTCTCTGAAACTGACACGAAGCATTTGACTTTTGCTTTTATTATCTACTTGTATTGTTTTCAAGACCGTTTTTACAGGTTTGCTTCGCAGTTTAAAACTATTGTCACCGCTGGTGTGATCTGTTTGTTATACTTTGAAGGATGAACTGTTATTGATATCATTTGAATGTTATCATTGACAATGACACAATTTCATTGACCAAGTATTGTAACTAAATGTTTTAACAATGTAGCAGCTAATTAAACACTTAAGTCAGTTGAAACGTGAATTGTAATTTCTTGCCTCTTTCTCAGTTCAGAGAAAAGAACAAAGAGATGTATTCTGGAGCGAATGGTTTTGGTTCCCGCGTCGACCACGTGCGGGAGATCCCGTACTACGATGAAGTCCCCGTGGGGTCCCTGTGGCAGGACGAGGAACCTATGACCCCGCACGCCCTGCGAGGAACAGACGAGGAACCTATGACCCTGCACGCCCTGCGAGGAACAGACCTCGCCATCAGTTCGGACCCCCTGCCTCCGCCCCCCCTTCCCGACGCGCCTGCGGTGGGAGGTCATCCCTACGGCGCCCCCGGCGGTGTGGGGGAACCCCTGGACCCCGACAGCAGTGCCATGGACATCAAACCCGTGCACCGCTTCGTCCCCGACTCCGTCAAGAACTTCTTCCGCAGCAGCGGTAGGAGTGTCACGCAGGGTTGGCCCCTTCCTCCCCCGTCGCCTCCCCAGGAACCCGACTCCCCCGCTCCCTCGTGGAAGAAGGAAGTCAACCGCACCACGTCCGGCGTCCGCTGCTCCCCCCCCCACTCCCCCCCTCCGTCCCCGTCCCTCCCCGGGTCCTACGCGGACCGCTACGGCGGCTCGGGCGGGAGCTACGCCTCTCGGAAGGAGCGCGACGGCCTGCTGCTGGGCGCCGAAGCCCTGGGCTCGGTGTCCGAAGCGCGCACCTACAACTCCGTCATGACCTACAGCGAGCGCGTGGAGAACTACCACCTGCGCTACGCCTACATGAAGTCCTGGGCCGGTCTACTGCGCATCCTGGGCTGCGTGGAGCTGCTGCTGGGAGCCGCCGTGTTCGCCTGTGTGTGCGCCTACGTGCACAAGGATAACGAGTGGTTCAACATGTTCGGCTACTCCCAGCCGCAGCTGCACGGGGGCCTAGGCGGGGGGGCCGGGGCGTACGGGCCGGGAGGGGTTCAGTACACGGGCCCCAAGACGCCCTTCGTCCTGGTGGTGGCCGGTCTGGCGTGGATCGTCACTGTGATCCTTCTGGTCCTGGGGATGACCCTGTATTACCGCGCCATCCTGCTGGACTCCTCCTGGTGGCCCCTGACCGAGTGCATCATTAACCTGGTGCTGGCCATGCTCTACCTGGCGGCAGGCGTGGTCTACGTCCGGGACACCACCCGCGGCGGGCTGTGCAGCTACCCGGTCTTCAACAACGGCGTCAACGGGGGGTTCTGCCGCACCGAGGCCGGCCAGACGGCAGCCATGGTCTTCCTGTTCCTCACGATGATCCTCTACTTCATCGGCGCTGGCGTGTGTCTGAAGCTGTGGAGGCACGAGGCGGCCCGTCTGAAGAAAGCTGCACTGGACCAGGAGGTCGGGACAGAAACCTCCGTCACGTCTGATGGAGGGCTGATTCTTCTTCATTTGGTTTGTCTTTCTCCAGTTTTGTCTTAATTGTTTCTTTCTTTGTCTCAGATGGAGACCGCTGCGTCGTCCTTGCCTCTGTCCATAGTAAGTCTTCGTGAATACATAATACGGTACTTTAACAAAACCCTAACCTGAACCTACAACCTCCACCTTTAACCTTTAACCTTTAACCTTTAAAAGCTCAACGGAGCTTCTCGGACATCGGAGCCGACCCCCCTCCCCACCTTCCTTCCGGAAGATGCTTACGACCAGACTGACCCCCGTGCTGCTCTGCCCGTGGAGCCAGAGGTCCTCCGAGGTCACATCCCGGCGGGACACATCCCCAAACCCGTCATAATAGCGGACTATGTGGCGTGAGCACTTTAATTCTTTCTCACGCTTACCTTCTTCTAGACCAAAGTACTATGAATACAGAGTGTAACAGTACTATGAATACAGAGTGTAACAGTACTATGAATACAGAGTGTAACGGTACTATGAATACAGAGTGTAACGGTACTATGAATACAGAGTGTACCAGTACTGTAACGGTACTATGAATACAGAGTGTAACAGTACTGTAACGGTACTATGAATACAGAGTGTACCAGTACTGTAACGGTACTATGAATACAGAGTGTAACAGTAATATGAATACAGAGTGTAACAGTACTGTAACGGTACTATGAATACAGAGTGTAACAGTACTGTAACGGTACTATGAATACAGAGTGTAACAGTACTGTAACGGTACTATGAATACAGAGTGTAACAGTACTATGAATACAGAGTGTAACAGTACTGTAACGGTACTATGAATACAGAGTGTAACAGTAATATGAATACAGAGTGTACCAGTACTGTAACGGTACTATGAATACAGAGTGTAACAGTACTGTAACGGTACTATGAATACAGAGTGTAACAGTACTATGAATACAGAGTGTAACAGTACTGTAACGGTACTATGAATACAGAGTGTAACAGTAATATGAATACAGAGTGTAACAGTAACTATGAATACAGAGTGTAACAGTACTGTAACGGTACTATGAATACAGAGTGTAACAGTACTATGAATACAGAGTGTAACAGTACTGTAACGGTACTATGAATACAGAGTGTAACAGTACTGTAACGGTACTATGAATACAGAGTGTAACAGTACTATGAATACAGAGTGTAACAGTACTGTAACGGTACTATGAATACAGAGTGTAACAGTAATATGAATACAGACTGTAACAGTACTATGAATACAGAGTGTAACAGTAATATGAATACAGAGTGTAACAGTACTGTAACGGTACTATGAATACAGAGT
>OOFB01026043.1:0-12668 GCA_900323305.1 Trachyrincus murrayi
CGCCGCATGTCGTCAGGTCAGGGCAAGGAACTGGGAGAAAGCAGTGCATCATGGGAAATAATCACACATACACAGAGCTATACAGAGCTGTAGCCCAAATGAACAGACGGAATGAGGAAGACCCCAACCACAATGTATCTTGGTAATGAGGAGGATAGACTCCAACACATCTCCACACCTTCCAGTCCAATTTAGTATTTGTTTTTAATTTTTTTAACCTTCAGTTAAGCACCTCTTTTACAAGAGAGACTTGATAGCAGACAATCACAAACACATGACATACACAGACAAATGACATGGACATATGCAATGAAGTAGGCAAGGAACAAAACAGGTGACCTACATGGCAAAACAGCAAAATGTAGGGATTTGGAAGAGGATCTAGTCCAACTGTGTTTTGTTTTGAATGTATATCCCTGGTCTATTCCTGTATTCCCATCTCACACCATTAAGATCATGTTCATCATCAAGATCATCATCAAGTTCATGGTTCTGAATGAAGCAGGCTAGTCAACTGCCGGTCACCCTACCTCGTCCCAGAAGTGGATTTGTTGGAATTTAAAGCCTTGCTTCTTCGGAGGCCTTGAATTGGCCTAATGGGGCTTAACTAATATGGCCTCTTCTCTGGCAGGGCCGACGCATTACACCACCATTTGAATACATTTGCATTAACAATTCAGCCCGGATCACGTTTGTACCACTCGTAGTTTTCCGAGGCAGGAGTGGTGGCATTTGGTAGACCTTTTCGTTTGACGTCGATTTAATATTCTTGTTCTTAGTATAGATGTTCACAGAGCTATGAGGTCATGACTGCACATGCTGATTACTGTCACCTAATCATCAGTCACACAAGCATGTTAAGTCATTTGCATAACATAACAATGTCTCTCTGTATTCTAATTTCCCTGCAAACGATTTACAAAAACAATCAACCAATAAGTCACATTTTTCCCAAACTGCTAACAAAAGGTTTTTAGAGCAAACAAAAAAAATCTATGATGCCTGTCAACTGCAAAGCGTGCAAACCAAAAGGATTACTATTTTGTCATTCGGTAAACGCTTTTATCCAAAGCGACTTTCATGTACATGTCATTAGGAGCAGGCCGGGGGCTCGGCGTTTTGCTCAGGTTAGGCTGTGGACATTAGGGGTTTAAACCCAGAAACAAAATCACCTTAGCGATTCGACCATCCTGCCATGATCACTCTTAATTAATCTCAGTTTTAAAATAAATCGTAGCATTGGCGTAACATCGCTTTGTCTTTTTTCGGGGTTACGTATGATTTTTTTTTTCTCCTGAAATATGGAATAGTAGTAGCAGTGCTAGCAACATAGCATGAATGAACTGAGACTTCTGGGCTTCAGATTTCATTTCTCACCGTTTGGGTCTCCATGGTAACAAATAAGAGCCTCATTGGTTAGCTGGTAGAGTCACAGGAGAGTCTGACTGATATCAGCCCCCATCACAGAGGGGATTGGAGGTAACCAGGGAGCGTGCGTGCGTGCGTGCGTGCGTGTGTGTGTGTGTGTGTGTGTGTGTGTGTGCGAGAGAGCGATAGGGGGGGGGAGTGAGTTACAAATAAGAAGGAACTGATGTGTTTGTTATTTAGTGGACTCAACTCCCAACTCACAAGTGAATAGCATCATCGTTCCTAGACACAGAGAGAGAGAGAGAGAGAGGTGGGAGAGAGCTGTCCTCTCAGCCTGGTCTGCACGCAGATCAATGGGAGTGTGTCATGTAGCATCGGTCTGTTCCCGTTCTGCGAAGCGCTTCTGCTGGTCACCTCTCAGCACCCCTGCCTGATGCAGTAGCGGCGATAAGACACATGCGCACGCCGCATGTCGTCAGGTCAGGGCAAGGAACTGGGAGAAAGCAGTGCATCATGGGAAATAATCACACATACACAGAGCTATACAGAGCTGTAGCCCAAATGAACAGACGGAATGAGGAAGACCCCAACCACAATGTATCTTGGTGCCTGTTGGGGCTTTGAAAGAATAGCACAGGCAAGTGTTGTGTTTCCTCTTATTACCTAACTAGCCGTTCATCTCATCATCTCAGTAGTCTCCTATTAGGTCCAACACGAGAGAGAGAGAGAGAGAGAGAGAGAGAGGAAGAGAGAGAGAAACAGGAAGAGAGAGAGAGAAACAGGAAGAGAGAGAGAGAGAGAATTAAGAATAGCACAGGAAAGTGCTTTGCTTGTGTTTCCTCTTATTACCTAACTAGCCGTTCATCTCAGTAGTCTCCTATTAGGTCCAACACAGACCATATCTTCATCATTAAGCCATTATTCAAGTTCTTGTTCATTAGTCAAGCTGCGTGGGAGCGGCGTAATATTATTACTAATAATAATTAATAATAATGTATGATAATAATTAATACTATGACATTCGATTACGATATTCCAACCACAAATTATATTGACAACGTTGTCAAGGCGTCACACCAGTCCTCCAGTTTTTTCTGTGAAATGAAATCCTGAAGACAACACTTCCCAATCCCTCCGTATGCTTTTAGTCTCGCCCCAATATCCCGTTCTACTGCGACATCACAGAACCGAGACTAGCGGCCTCTTTAAGAGACTTCCAGGGGACACGTGTGGCCCTCCTGTATTAGTATTCTGTTCAGGATGATCACAATCATTGTCCCCTGCACCTAGATGTAGATCATCAATCAAGAACTCCTCCTCCTCCTCCTCTTCGTCCTGCTGTTCCTGAGTCTCCACCTCAGAGTTCATTCAGAGGAGAGAGAGAGAGAGAGAGAGAGAGAGACCACCACAGACACCTCTCTCAGTGTGGCACATTGTGCAATGTATTGTTGTGCATGCTATCATAGGCTTGTGCAGGTAACCGTTTGGGGCCCCTGAGTGTACTCCATGTCAATATGGTGGATTTCACTCTATCTACTCATATATATTTGTGGCCTGGGTCCCAGGGATATATATATATATATATATATATATATATATGCTTCCACTGTGGTTCCCATTGAACCACTGTTTGGCCTTTTCTTCAATGCACTTTTAACACCCAACAATTGCAGATTGTGGTGTGTGTGTATGTGTGTGTCTCTCTCTCTCTCTCTCTCTCTCTCTCTCTCTGTCTCTGTGTCCGTCAAGCCCCACGTTTGTTTCATTGTATTGTAGCGTATCCTGTTCATGGGCCATGTCACGATGAGGCGAGCCTGCCGGGCGGGTGAGGCGGGCGTCGGTGGCTGCGTGGGGCAGAATGACAAGGCTCCCCCTGCAGAGGGTGTCATGGAGATAAAGTAGTGCTGGGAGAGTTTACGTGTAGGTGGGGCCAGGGAGAGACAGATGGATGGGGAGGAAGAAGAGGGGGAAGGTGAGGGGGACGGGGAGGGGAGGGCGCCACAGCCTTCACCATTCCTTAATCAACGCCTGGACAGACGTAGAGGAGGGGCGTGCCCCGCCGCAGCCTCATGTATTCCTTGTTCTCGTTAGCTTTAGCTGTCAGGGCCCTGTAGCATGCTAGCTTAGCGCACAAACACACTCAGTGCCCAGGGCTCTACTTAATAGTCCAACTTCTTAGTGAATGACACCTGTCGACATCAGATAAACAGCAGCTCACAAACAACAGTGCATAAACAGCTGGAAGAAAACGACTGAAAAAAGACATTTAGTCAGACTTAGCTCAGAATGTATGACCACACATTGTGTGTGTGTGTGTGTGTGTGTGTTCATTTAGCTGGAAGAAACACGACAAATGACGAGCTGGAGAGCATGTTGGAGAGCGACAACCCAGCCATCTTTACCTCGGGGGTAAGTGACACACACACACACACACACACACATATAAAGCAGATGCTGTTGTTTGATGATCTGGTCCCACTTACGCACTTTGAATATATGCACATATATACTTACATACATACATACTTACATGCATGATGGGTAATCCTAGAAATGCGCAACGGTTGAGTAATGTAGGACAGTGTGTGTGTGTGTGTGTGTGTGTGTGTGTGTGTGTGTGTGTGTGTGTGTGTGTGTGTGTGTGTGTGTGTGTGTGTGTGTGTGTGCGCGCACATAAGTCCATGTCTTTTGTTAATGAAATGCAATTGAATGCTTAATCTAAACGAATTCTCTCTCAATTAACCTCAAGTACCACGTTAATCTGGTAGTTGCTCATTTTGTCCTCTTCAGAGAAGCCTCTTCCCTCTATTTTCCCCCCACCCGTTCTTTGACTTTTTTTGAGACTTCAAAGTACTAAACATGAGCCAACAACCTCCTAAAGTGCCGAAGGTAATTTCTTTGTCTCGTTTCGTTACTGCAACAAGTAATGCACTGTACGGATGTAATTCCAAATTCCATAGATGGGTTATAAAATATGATCATACTCTGATTGATTGGTATAATTTGCGACACCGCATACTATAATTCATACCCTTTGTTTGCTTTACTAACCTTTTACGACAACTTCAAGTGCTCCACAAAACAAGCGAATGCGTAATATGGCACCCTTCATGTTGTGAGTAACACAGCTGTGTGTACAGGGTGAGCTGGTGAACAACATAGAGCACAGTGTGCAGGAGGCCCGGGAGTACGTGGGCCAGGCCAACCAAAACATCAGCCAGTGCAAAAAGATGAGGAAGACGAGCAAGCGGGTGAGGAAGAGGATGCAGACCGGATCTTAATCCACCCTCTTCTGTTCTTTCTCTCTTTCCGTCTTTTCTTTCACCCTACATCTACGGTCCATTCCTTTACCATCCCCCTCCGTTTTACATGCCTGTTACATGCCTTCCCCCCCCCCCCCCCCCCCCCCCCGCCCCACCTATTACCTGTCATTCTGCTTCACCCCTCCACCCCCAACAACCACCACCGCCTTCTGCTACCTACCTCTGCTTCAACTCCCCCACCTACCTGCATGCTTCAACTCCCCCACCTACCTGCATGCTTCAACCCCACCCCCCCTCACCATCCGCTCCCAGGGGGAAATGATAGACCGCATAGAGTACAACGTGGACCACTCTGTAGACTATGTGGAGAGGGCCGTGTCGGACACAAAGAAAGCCGTCAAGTACCAGAGTAAGGCCAGGAGGGTGAGTCACGGCACGTCACGGCATGATGCATGCGTGTGCTCACATGCTCATACGCGTGTTCTCAAAAGTGAGAGCCACTTTTGTTTCAAAGCATGGCGTTTGTGTGTGTGTGTGCGTCAGCGTGGCTGCATGTCAGTTCTGCACGGTGTACTTGGTGTTTTGGACAGTTTGCTTCGTGTTTGGCATCGGAGTTCGTTGCTTTCGGTGGTGTGAGAGGAGGAAATGTAGCTAAATACTTCTGGGCAGTGTAAGATTGTGATGCAGGATTAATAAAAAAAAAGAGAAAAAAAGATTCACCCTACAGGTCAACGGAAAACAGGTGAAAGTCTTATCTTCAACCCACTTTCACTCTTCTGTGTCTACGATGCAAATACGTGTTTACCTTTTTACTATCGAGGTTTTTAAATATGAATAATGTAAAAAGTGTATATAGTGTGTAGAAAACTCCATCCGAGAACGGGTTGACCTCATTTGGTCTGGTCAGACCAGTAGTGGGAAACGCTGAACGTACAAGCAGCACATCAATCTGTCTGGAAAGATGCATAACCATAACCACACCTCTGCTTCCTCTCTGCACAATTCTCTGACCAAATTAATGTACGGGCAATTTGTGCCCATGGGCGTTTTCGAGGCACCTGTAGAGTTTTAATAATACCTTACATTTTGCAGCCTTAGCTACTTGGTGGAGCCACTCTGCCACCTCTCGGTTGATGTTCATACGATACTTCCTGACGCTATCGTGTGTGATGGTCTGATCCAATTTTAGTAGATACTATCGAATGAACAGCACAACCAAATAAAATACTTTTCTTTATTTCCTTTCATTATATCCTTCCTTCATTCCTTCCTTCCTTCCTTTACATTCATTCTGACCCCTCAGTTACCCATTGCTATTCATTCGTACTCTAACTCGTTCTTTTCCCGCCAATGTCTCTGATGCAGAAGATGATCCTGATAGGAGTTTGTTTGGCAATATGTGTGATGATCCTCGTCATTTCCCTAGCGGCTGGACTCACGTAGTCACCTTGAGAAACACGCTTCTGGATTACAAGTACGGTCCAGAAGCATCGACGCGACTCAAAAGGGCTGAGGATCCGCATTGGGCGTATTAGCGCCTTCAAGGTCCTGCCTCGATACCTTGTTGAAATACTGGGATGTGCACCCATTAAGCTGTTGAACAGAAACAGTAATTGGCCTTATTCACCCAGCGGCCATCTTGGTTCTAAACGCTAGCTGGGTGATGGAACTGAATGCGGAATTCGGTTCCACCACCCAGCTAGTGCTTAGAACCAAGATGGAACCAAGATGGCCGCTAGGTGAATAAGGCCCATGAAGGTCATTTCTCCAAGTGTGCTTGGGCTCAGACGCTGGCTCAGTTGATGAATGTGACCTATTAGCAACATATTAGCAAAGTAGCTCCAAAGCCTTAATACACACATTAATGCACTCATATTTGTACTTTGTTTCATGGTCAGGCACTGTGTGGAGTGTGTGTGGTTGGTGGCTGGTTTAAGCAGCCTCACTTGTCTTTAACCAGCACTATGTATGTGGTGTTTACAGGTCTAGTACAGTGGCTCTGCAAATTTTAATAACTTATCTTATTATTATAATATCTTAGTTACATTTCACCCTTTTGATATCTTTGATCTCTGTTTTCACACCATTTCAGAACCACAAAGAAAATGGCGGCACTTTTGCATAGTTGTTCACCAGTACCACTTTATGTTCTGTCTTTTGTGAAAACCTTCACTGTTACCTGTCTGTGATGGTGACAGAATGGTGGTCATAGCCATTTGCATGGCTTTTGCGTGATGCATGTTGTGTACAGTCCATTAAAAAGCTCTGCATGTGTGCTGCATGTTACGTGTCAGTGACATATAAAGCTACGTAACACGCTACGTCGGCTAAGAGAACAACGAAAGTAAAAACTATTATATTATATACTTGAATCCAGCATAAACATTACTGCCTTAAAAATGATTTGAATCAACGATTGTGTGCAATTTAAGAAATAAAGCGATAAAGGTATTTTCGGACTGAACACAGATTGTGATATTCCCTGCAATGCCCTTATTCACACTCCAATAACATCACTTCAGTGAGAATGCAGTTTCCTCAAAGAGATAAATCAGGAGCCTAGCCTAACGTACATCATCTTTAATATGTATAATATATATAATATCATATAATTACACCGAGGTGTCTGCATTGTGCTTGATGTTGTATTAAATGCTGTAACATACGTTTAAAAATTCTAATGTGTGGATTTCTCTTTTAACTGCTGCCGTTGATGACCCCTAACCCTTTAATTGTATCATAATGCATGCAGAAGAAAATTATGATTATTATATGCTGTGTGGTGCTGGGAATAGTTATTGCTTCCGTGATTGGGGGGACATTGGCCTAAACCATTGCCACCACCTGCCCTGCCTCTTTAGCACACAGACACACACGCAGGTGCACACATCACAGATGTACACACACACACACACACACACTCAATACTTTGCACCTCTATATAATTTGCAGGCAAACAGCCACATTTTGATTGCTTGCTTTCCCAAAGGAAATCTATAATCGATGCCCATAAGGCACAAGGTGTATTACATGAAATATCCACACATCCGGAAGCGCTCCTGCATGACTTTCTATTTTGTAAATATTGGTGCTGCAAAATGTTTAATCTGAGTGTTGAGTGTTGTCAAAAGATGTGAAGATGTTTCTAAAAGTGGATTCTTCAAGGGGAAAAAAAAACAAAAACAAACAAAATGTTGTTCAAATTTACTATCACATTCCAACTTCCAGGTAGGCCGTTTGGTTCGTCCACTTTGGGTTGTATAGTGCAGGTCATAGTCATCAGTCGTTAACCTTCAGTGTTTAATCAAGCCAGGGGGAATTATAGACATCAACTCAGTTCTGTTTTTATTCACCTCATTGACAGATGGGTTTTTTTTTCTCTCCCTTCAGAATCCCTGCATGGTTTACTTCAAGTGATGTAATGTATACAAATGTGGGACGGATTATTGATGATCTGCTAGGGGAGGGCTTCTGATCACACTGCCAAACCTCCCTTAGCTTGTTGCCCATTTGGCCTTACCAGCTAAAACAGCACCATAGAGTGTTACTACGATGTTGAATGTGTGTGAGTCGACGCATACGTGTGAGAGAGTGTGTCGTTGTGTGTGTGTGTGTGTGTGTGTGTGTGTGTGTGCGTGCGTGCGTGTGCTCATTGGTTTGTGTTTGGCTGTTGCGTGTGGTTGTGACTAACCATCGCTGTCTGTTCTGTATAAAATGTACATTCCTTCACAGATATGAAGCTCTGTAACCTTGCCGCCATGTTCAAAAGAAATAGGAAAATATGTTATGTAGCCTATCTATAGTTTAGCTATAAACACACAAACCGCCATTTGATGTCCATATTAAAGTTCTATTTTAAGCTTTTAATGATCATATGAACATTATCATGTGGACGTGTGTCCATCATCTGTGCTAATTTATTCTGGTGTTTTGTTTTTTTATTGTTAAATGAGCTCAACACATTTTGCCAATTGTCAGCATGAAGTCTAGTTGCTGTAAAAGGCTCTGATATCAGTTATCACAATCTGGCAACAGAGTAAAAAAAACGAAAACATACTCCATGTTACCGTGTTGCCTACTCAACGTGTTGCCTTTGTGCTGTGCTGTGATGATTTGGTTTTATTAGTTTATTTCTAATGTTTGTTTATGTTATTCTATTTTTTAAATAAAGTTTGTCTAAAAAACAACACTGATTTTGTGCATCGGTCTCCATTGAATTATGCACTAATAGAGAATGACTCTTACGATATGGATCTTGTGTAAACACATCACGTAAAGTATAATTCCATGTGTATTTATTTTTGAAAGCCAAATACAAGACAAATGTATTCTAGACATTTCATCATCTTTACCATGTGATATGTATTATACTCACATTATTTGTCAAAATTATCTAAATGAACATGATTGTCTTTTTCAAAATGGAGAAGTATAGGGTGTATAGTAGATTTATTTTAACAGAAAACGTAGATTTATATTTATGTAGATTTCATTAGAAATTATTAGTCAACTGAATCAATATATTGTCATTAGTGTGCACCTTTAGCAATCTATTATAGTAGATTTATTTTAACAGAAAACATGTAGATTTATATTTATGTAGATTTCATTAGAAATTATTAGAAAACTGAATCAATATATTGTCATTAGTGTGCACCTTTAGCAATCTATTACTTAAAATATAACATTCTCTTCACATGCAGGTATCATTTCATTTTCCTTACGCAACTTTACCCAACAGTGATGTGGCGTGTTGAAATCATTTGTCATCGTTGATCACGATTCTAATGGCCGGGGAAGAGGTAAAAGAGTTTTGTTAAGGTGCATCTGTCTTTGACCGGCATCTGTCTCTTGGTAGTAGAGGGAGCTTCATCTTCAAAACGCTTCATGACCTGTGGAGCAAAACACAACATATATGATGAAATAACTACATGACATGTTCATCACGGTCAGCTGTATCTAGTTTGCACAAATGTGAGGCTGTCCATTAAACACTCGGCAATCAGCCTCAGAGAACACGCCAGCAAAACTAAGTGTCTTTGCGTTACTTGCCTGTCTGAAGAGTTCTTCAATGTGGTCCTTGTGTGCGTGGGTGTTAAAAATCTCCACAATGTATTGGATGCAAAAAGAACCATACAGTGTATGTCTATATGACACCGTATCTGCGGAATAAAATGAGAGATTTAGAAATTATTGATCAGGAAAAAAAAGTATAATTTGCGAAGTTAGAGAGGAAACATCTTTTATAAAAGTCAACTTATCAGAATAGACAAGAGAAGTGAACTCACCGGCGGTGCATGACAATAGCGAAATCAAGTCTTTTTCTTTGTGTACCCTGTGAAAAACATCATCCTCAATGTCATCATCCTCAGTGTCTTCCACCTTAGGCTGGAAGGGGCCGTCAACCTGCATATCTGTGGCCTCATTTGAGGCAGACCCAGGCCCATCCTTGACAATCACAGAGCCATCAGTTTCTAGAAGTGGAAGAGAATATCGTGAATGCAGTAGACCAGTAATTCACTACAGGTTTCGGAAATCACCATTCAAAATCACTTAATATCCACTCCGCGCCTTGTATTTATTACCATGTGATTGTAGCGATACAGGCTTAGAATATGGTTGTGGCATTGATATATTCAAAACAAAATGACAATCACACCTCCTCTGCAGGCCTGGATGATGATGACTTTGGGTTTGTTACGCAGTCCTGGACATGTCACCGGACCCAAGTGTTTGTAGATATTGTCAATGGGGAACACGTCGGGTTCTGCGTCGCTCGAGTGATGGACGCCTAAAATGGCTCCCATTTGCCCATGAGACATGATGACCACGAAGACAGAGTCTGTTCTGGGCAGCCTGGGGTCTTTAGAGAATGTCTTCACGGCCTCGTCCATCTCCTGTATATGCGAGAACATGAATCATTGCAGGACCACAGATGATGATATAGGCCTCTATCATCTAGGTGTTGTGAGGACCACCGTACCGCTCCACTGAGGTTTCTGTATTTAACCACGATGTATCCAAGTGAGCTCAGCAGTTTCTCCATATTGTGCTCATCTTTCTCAGCACCGTTCCGTGTGCCAATGTGGTCAAAGTGCACATTGGTGATCAGCAGAGCCAGACGCATCCTGGCGGCCGGGGCCATGACGGGGTATATCTGACCACATCATAGTGAATTTAATATAATAAAAGAACACAGAGCACAATATATTACATGTATGCATTATCTTATCTGATCGTTTGATACCTTGATAGTTTGCATTCAATAGTATTTGGATAGCAATCGTAGAACGACCGACCAACAAATAACCGTTATGCGTGTTTTTTTGATGGCCATAATATGATATTAATGACACCATGTGGGCATGGTGGGCACGTATGCAATGGCAGAAGAATGACTAACGTTGTCCATGTCCTTCAGCTTTTCTGTCTTGAATATGTTAGGGCTGAAGATGAGTTCGGAGGACCAACCCTTCTTCTCTACTGGTGAAACTTCTAGTAACAAAACATAGGTCACTGGTACAAATGGGTCAAAACAAGGCATTTGGTGGTTATGTGTTCGACTTAACAACTTTGATCCAACGTATTTTAGCTTATATAAGTTACCATGGCTATATAAGACGCTTTAACCTTCTGAGATCCAGCAAAAAGGCTCCCTGAGTTCATATTAATGAAAGAAAAAACATCAGGCAGGAATTTATATTTATCTATATTTTATTTCATATGTCTCTTATAGAGGACATTTGAACTGACATCACATCTTCATTCGTCAACACTGAAGCCATCAGATCTTCTCCTCAGGTCAGATCTGTTTTGAGTTAGACAAGAAAATGTTACTGGAACACCGAACACTTCATCCAACAGCTAATTCAATTGTTCACGCTACCATAAAACTCAAAATTAGACTGTTGCTGTGCCGTTCAGAAATGTATTATATTTATTATTATGTATTATTATACATGTATTATTATTTAACAACTCTCAACGAAGTTGGGAGAATGGCTTTTGATGTGCAGTCTAAACAAATGCCCTCCCGAATGGACAATCGCTGGATCCCAGTAGATTAAAGGATCAAGAAGGCAATGCCTTGCCAAAACAAAGTTGCCAGTGATCATTTCTTTAAAAAAAAAAAATGCATTCATAGACAACTCACCCATATGCAAACCGAACAGACCCAGCCTAGTGCATAATTCACGGTCCCTATCCTTCATACTGTCAATCATCTTCTGACTTGCGCTCTCCCCTTTCCCGATCACCATGTCGATGAGACAACGCGCTCTCTCCGTTTTGATCGTCTGGTCCTCCATCACAGAGTCCTTGTCCTCGGTACTCAGCACCTTCTGGTCCCAGAGGTCATCCAGGACGCCTCTGATCAGAGTGATCGGGACGTTCTGCACAAAATCACGACGGATCCTTGAAAGCTCTGAAAAAGAAACCAAAAGGCAATATGAAAGAGCACATGTTGCAGTCAATAAACTGTTCTTTGTGTGTGTGTGTGTGTGTGTGTGTGTGTGTGTGTGTGTGTAAATTAATCTAAATAGCTGAATGTGTTCCTCGTTATTGTGTTACTATTGTGTTAAGTGATGCGTGGTGATGGCTGGTTTCCATTGTTCAGGCTCTATTAGCTATACTCTCTTCTTATTGTAGGCCTTTGTAATCGACCCTGCTACATGGTTGAAGTAGGCTTGTATGCCTATATTTGCTACGCGCGTATATACAAAAACATATGCATTGTATCATTAGGCCTGCAACAAAGGAAATATTTGTCGCTCAAATATTTCTACTTCAAACCAATTATAAAGACAAATATTTGTAAAGACAAATTTAAAAAAAAGATTATAAACCAAACGCGGCCTACCTTCCATCGTTTATACTTCCTTGATTAAAACTTTTGTGATCTGGCTCGAATACTACACTTGTGTGACGTTTCATGTGCCCATACATGGCTCTGTTTAACCCTGTAGATCCCGTCCAACAGTACGCACCATTGACTGAGCATCATCTTCCATGTAGCCTTGTGAAGAAATACAAAGCCCC